>JARBWK010000006.1:22638298-22833893 GCA_030556195.1 Anolis apletophallus
CATAGATTCCGATCACCAGGTGGAAAACGGGAAGCAGCGAAGGGAGTTATGAACACCCAGGGGGAGGAATTCCCAGGAGTTTGAAAGTGTAAACATGGACGAAGCCGAATGGGAAAGTGCCAGGGAGGGAAGTTCTCAGGAAGATAGCGACACAGCTGCTGAGAGGCAAGGTCGCTCCTTCGATAGGAGACGGGACATTGAATCTACCAGGAGGGCTTGGTCTAGGGTCCTAGACCGGCCGAGGTCCGTGAGCAGAGATTGGAGACGGAGAAGCCTAGAGCGTCGCGGACCTCGGCCGAAGGATTAAGTATAGGGTCCCTGGGAACACATCCCCAGTTCTCCGGCCATGTCTTTCCTGGATAGGCGTGAAGCGGAGTAGGACCACAAGCTAAGCCGTGGTCATCTAGCCTTGCCTTGCCTTTGTTCCTGATCCACATAGCTTTGTAGAGCCTTGCCTTTGTTCCTGATCCACATAGCTTTGTGGAGCCTTGCCTAGCTTCAAGCCTTTTTGCTACGTTCCTTTGGACTAAATTGCTTACTACCTTTTGGACAATCTTGCTTCCTATATTGAACTATTGCTTATGATTGGACTATATACTCTTTGGAACTGTTTTTATACTCAATAAAGTAGTTAGCCTTCAGTACGTCTCTGTGTGTGTGATTAAGGGGCCCGCTACGTCCGTGATCGTGACATTTTGTGAGGCCACTCTACAGGGTGTTCCTTGTATTCCCAACTAGCAATTAGATTTCACTATTCGATCTCACCTTCCTTTTTATTAGGTTTAATAACATGCTCATCTCTTATCAGAAAATAAATTATCTGATTGGTCTAACTCGAACTTAAATTTTATGAAAGACGAGAGTTTTCATTTCTACCTGATGTTATATAGTGTTCCAAAGAAAATCCTACACCATTCCTAATTACTACTTCATTCTGATTTTGACCTCTATGCCTTCCTATTCCTTCTTCCAAGAGCGATATCAGAGAGATGTGTTTATTCTGCCTCCCCCCCCCCCCTTTCTAGTCTTCCATAATTTGTTAGTTAACATGTCTGGAGGGTAAACAGACTGAATTCTGTTTCACCACTAGTTCTGAAAAGCATGGCTTCACATTATGGATTCCAAATTGTGCTTTTACAAATGTGTCTGTGAGTCTAAAGTAGCTAACAAAGGTCAGAGGTGTTGATGGACAGGCTAGGCAAGTGCTCGCAGCTACATCTCTGTATGACTGGCTGAATCTGCAATGAAAATCTTCCCTCTGGCTTGGTTTGCCCTTGATTTGGTAGACATGCTGGAGTATCTTATCTTCCTGACTTTCCTGCCTCCTCACCCTTTTCTCCCACCAACGTTTTAGGATACATTCCCTGAATTGATAACAACCTGATTTATTGGGGGGGGCAGGATCACTAACTTGTTTTTGTACACATTAATCCAAATTGTTTTGTTTTTTGCTGTTTCTCTTGAGTTACTGAAGTTAAAACTAGTTCTGGTAGGTAACTTGTTTTATTAATTATGCCAGCCAGTCTGGTTAGACTCGTAATGAGCCTTAAAAGATACATTTTTAACCAGTAAAAGCTACTCTCATTTCCAGTGTTCTTATGTATAGACAATTGCATGATTGTTTTGTTTATTTATAACTAAGTTCTTTCCCATCTTGAATTGCCATCTATATGGCATGCATTTTGTGTTTTCACACTGAATATTCACTGAAAAGAGATTATATTGTTTGCGTTCTCTGTGCACTACCAGTGCAATAATAGAACAGTAAATTATGTGTCTCAATAAATCCAATTGAAGTTGGCCTCTTTTCCATTGCTTAAAATAGTTCAGAATGAAAAGGAATCACTTATATACAATAGATTACCAACTTCTACAGAAATCCCCATAATACGATCATCAGCTCTTACCACCAATCTCTTTTCCGTAACTAAAGACCATAGAGTTGAGACATCAACAAGTGGGTAAAAAATGGCACAAAACTAAAGTGATGAATTGAAACTATAGTGATAAATACAAAGGTAAAAAAAACCAAAAGGTATCAAATTGTTCCTAATTTTCAAAGAAGTATCCATGTTACTCTCTTACAGCATGAAAAAGAGAAAGGAAAAGGAAAGAAAACAAGGAATATAGCAAGTTGCAACACCTTTAAGACTAACTGATTTTTTATTTTAGCATGAGCTTTCGTGGATATAAACCTACTTCATCAGATGCAATGCAGAGTGATATTAAGTATAAAGCATATTTATACAGTTGTTGGAGCATGATAGAATATAATATGATCTAAAACAGTCTAATCATGTCACTTACCTTAATTTTTGTCTAAAATTTGTTACCAAACATTTGTCACCTAACCGTTGCCATTGTTACCAAGTTTCCTTGTTCACATATGCAGAGAAACTGATATGTATATGTGTGAACTCTATGAATCTGGAAATATAGGGATGTTTTGCATAAGCATAGTGGTGACTGATTAGTATATCAACTTGTACTTGTGCTGTCTTTCATAGTTCAGTGTGTTTCCACCCCAAGTGCTGACACATGGCTTATACTTGTACATGTGGTCCTCTGATGACCTGGACAATTTTTTTGCACTTATAGTGTGATTAAGTTCTGCAAAATCCTCAATGAGTATTTCACTGTGAGCATAGAATTCAGTGAAGGGGTGCAAGCAGTAGAATATTATTGATTCTGGAAATGTGAAGAATAAAGATTCTCACAGGTATTGTGAAGAACAGTCTGTAAGGCAAGCAAAGTACTGGTAGATTTTGGAGCCTCATGAGGGAATGTCTACATTGGGTCCCTCCAGCAAAAGATCCACTGAGTGCCATGCCACAAGGGCACTTACAAAGTTCAAGTGGGAAAACAATGGGGCATCAACTTTGGATAGATTCAGGATGGAAAAAAATCAATAGCTGGACTCTGTGGGGGGAAATGGAAGAATTAATTAAAATCCAGTTGTTTGAATTAAAGCTAACTAAGAACTGCAAAAGCCATGCATCCAAGAGGCTGTTAGGTAGAGTTGACTACTTTGTCTATCCTGAAATGGGGATGCTTCAGGTTTGAATAGTGTTTGAGATTAATTGCTTGATGAGAGTGGCAAACTGGCTGCTGGGACAGTATTTGCATCTACCCGTTCCAGGTGGAATATATTGCAAGAGAGCAAGTCTATGATTTATCTACAGTACACTTAATTCAGTTATAATAATAAAAAGCCTATCAACACAATCTTTTTGATCCAAGCTGTGATGAGACACTTGACCACACAGATTTCACAGAATTAGACAAGGCCCTAGAGTGATACCAACAGACATAAATAGACTCTAAATTGCATATGTACAAAAAGCCATTGCAGCAGAACATCTTGATTGCACTCAACAATTACAGATCAGTAAGAAGAAGGTGAAATTTGCAGAAATTGCATGTTGTTAAAGTTAGATTTTTGGTTAACAACATTTCCTTCACTTCATGTTTTGAGTGCTGGAAATGATAACTTCATTGTAAAATTATTGTTTATTCACCCTGGAAGGAAAGACTTATCCTTTCTGTAAATAAGCTGTTTCCAAGTTGACAAATGATCTTCAATATATCTATCATTCATAATTCATTCAGTTGGCAATTGTAGCAACATGTTTAGTAACTTGTTCGCTGTTGTTTGGAAAAATATAAGGCTACTCTTATTCTTGTACTCAGTTTTTCACACTTTCAATGGTCATATTTAGGAATTCATTATTTTATTTATTTGCTCCTAAAGTATAAATCAGGGGTCCTCAAACTTTTTAATCAGAGGGCCAGGTCACAGTCCCTCAAATTGTTGGAGGGCTGGATTATAATTTGGAAAAAAAAACCATGAATGAATTTTATGCACACTGCACATATCTTAAGTGTAGTGCAACAAACCCACTTAAAATGATACAATAAATAAATGAATAACAATTTTAACATGCCTGAGAGGAGACATGAAAGCTGAGAGGAGACATGATAGCCATGTATAAATATGTGAGAGGAAGTCATAGGGAGGAGGGATCAAGCTTTTTTCCACTGCCCTGGAGACCAAGACGCGGAACAATGGCTTCAAACTACAACAAAGGAGATTCCATCTGAACATTAGGAAGAACGTCCTGACTGTGAGAGCCATTCAGCAGTGGAACTCTCTGCCCTGGAGTGTGGTAGACATTCCTTTTTCGGAGGCTTTTAAACAGAGGCTGGATCGCCATCTGTCGGGGGTGCGTTGAATGCGATTTTCCTTCTTGGCAGGTGGTTGGACTGGATGGCCCACGAGGTCTCTTCCAACTCTAGGATTCTACAATTCCATGATTCTATGAAATATAAACTTATTAGTATTTCAATGGGACGTGTGGATCTGATTTTGGCTGATGAGATAAGATTGTTGTTGTTGTTGTTGTTGTTGTTGTTGTGTGCTTTCAAGTCGTTTCAGACTTAGGTTGACCCTGAGTGAGGGCCAGTTAAATGACCTTGAAGGTCATTTGGAGGGTCATATCCGGCCCCGGGCCTTAGTTTGAGGGCCCCTGGTATAGATGGTGCTAACATATATGGCAGGTGGATCAAAACAAATATGTAATTCATAACCCCACAAAGAAAGGAGCAATGGTGCTTATAAATATAATACATATCTATATATAATACATATCTGACATCATGCCAACTTGTATGGACTCTGAGTTTGTCCAGATCCTGTTCCATGTAATGTCTTAGTCCCCACTCCCCTCCCTGTTGTATGTAATTTCTGTGATATGTTGCTATTTTCTGTTTGTTCAAGCTATGTAAACCGCTCCGAGGCCTTGGGGAGTGGCAATATAAAAGTTTGAAGAAATAAATAAATATAGTTTGTATCTGTAGTGGGCAGCATTTGCTATACATTAAAATTGTAGATTGCGATCTCTACTGGACAAGACTAAAATGTAAGTTTTCATGTTCACTTCATTGGCTCTCATTTTTATAATTCTTTTAAATGTTTGATGCATTTAATTTATTATTGATATATAACCTCACCAGGTTTGTGTAATTATCTGTCTTGCAAATAGAGAGGCAAGTCTACAGTTATGTAGATTTGCCTTTGACCTTATGCATGGCAAGTTTTGAAGACCCCACTCTTAAAAATGAAAGTTTCCAGAATATCCTAGCCTGGGAAATAGTCTATTAGCTAAAGGAAGAAAATAATTAAACTGCAGCTACAAACAGGAGTGCCAGTTATTGGCATCTCAGCTTAGAATATGAATACTTTGGCAATAACTGTAATGACTCCACCTGTCTATCTGCTGTCTTTCCACAAACAGTCATGTATATTTCCCCTCCTTTTTCTAGAGTAAATGCACTGTCTGATTTATGAGAAAAGGGTGCCCCTTTTGCTGATGAATTACTTGGTACTTTTTTGCTGGAATCTTATAAATATAGAATGAATGAAGCCTGGAACGGAGACAGTACATCCAAAATAGTTTATGAGCGCAGGAATGGTGAACAGTTTGCCCATGGATAGTTTAATACACTTAACCAGGCGCAAAGTCCCAACATCGTGCCCCATGTGGAGGGGAAGTAAAAGAGATTTCTTTTTTGTCCTGGGTTAATATCCTCCTCTGGTTGCATCTATGAGTCAGTTTGTGCGAACAGAATAAATACTAGCAATTCTTCAACTATTCCTCCATTCAGAAGATACCTATCAATAACAATGAAGCATTGTGTCTTGAGATGGTTTTAAACAGCTGATTTTAAAGTAGATATAACTGATTGTATTGTTTGTGTATATTTATAGTTATTTTGTGTCCTGGCATGGAATGCTTGCTGTATATATTTTGTGCTCCAACCTGAGTCCCCTTCGGGGTGTGAAGGGCAGAATATAAATGTTTCAAATAAATCTATATATATAAAAATGTAACATCCGTGGTTATAAGTTTATAGGCAACAAAACCACACAACGCAGACACACAAAACACTGACACATAACCCAACGAGGTAAGTTTGCCAACCCCCCAAAAAATTTAAGACAACAGCCAAAAACCCATAAAAATGTTTGGGACTACAAGTCCCAGAAATCACTGGGGCAGGCCAAGAAACACCACGCATGGCAGAGGCGGTTGGAAGAGCTCCCTTTTGCCCCCTCCCAACAGATCGAGCATGTGCTGTGCTTCTCGCTGCCTCCCCACCCCTCAACACACGGAGCACGCAAAACCCCTGGCCAATCAGAGGGGCGGCGCGAGGAAAAGCAGTCAAAATCCCTTCTCTCCCCTCCCCACCCCAAAGGAAAGTAAACAAACAGACTGCTGGTGGGCGGCCCGGGACGAAAGAAAAGGAAAGGAAGACGGGGGGGGGAGACAGAAAGAGAAGAGGACAGAATGGAAGAGGTAGCAGAGACGGAAAGAAAAAAAGGAAGGAGAGAGGGAGCAAAGAGAGGGAGAGAAAGAGGGACGGAAGGAAAAAAAGAAAGACAGAGAGGGGGAGACAGAAAGAGAAAAAGAAGGAATGGAAGAGGTAGCAGAGACGGAAAGAAAAAAAGGGAAGGAGAGAGGGAGCAAAGGGAGGAGGGAAGGGACAGAAAGAGGGATGGAAGGAAAGGAAAGGAAGACAGAGGGGGGGGAGACAGAAAGAGAACAGGATGGAATGGAAGAGGTAGCAACAGACAGGAAGGAAGAAAAGAATAAAGGAAGAAGGGAAAACAGGAAGAAATGTAAGAGGGAAAGGGCGAGAAAGGTCAGAGAGAAGGAGGGAGGGAAGGAAAGAAGGAAGTACCACAGGAAGAAAGAAGAGAAAGTACACAGGACAGAAAAGGGAAAGAAAAGGTAATAAAGGAAGGACAACCTGGTGAGGGGAGGAGAAAAAGGAAGGAAAGAGGGGGAGGGAACAGAGAGAGGGAAATAAAGGGGAGGACAGATTGAGAAAAGGAATGAATTGGCATATACATATACAAACACACATATACATAACTACACACATATACATGCAAATACATATACACATATACATAAGTAAACACGCATATATACACACACATATGTACACATACACACAAATACATATACATACATACATACACACACAGGCAGTCCCCAAGGTACAAACATCCCACTTAGAAACGACTCATACTTAAGAACACAGCTGGATTGAATGGCTTTTAGGGGTTGCAAGTCATTTGATTGTGCTTTTCAACAACGCCACAGCAACGCGTGGCCGGGTCAGCTAGTAAATAATAAATAAAATGCCACACAAGGACTTGAATCAATCAGTGAGAAACAGGATGTGCTCATTT
Source organism: Anolis apletophallus (assembly GCA_030556195.1). Classification (NCBI taxonomy): domain Eukaryota; kingdom Metazoa; phylum Chordata; class Lepidosauria; order Squamata; family Anolidae; genus Anolis; species Anolis apletophallus. The sequence goes on from JARBWK010000006.1 coordinate 22,645,557, forward strand.
TACCAATATTTTATTCTACCTTTCCTTTAAAGCAAAAATCAAGCTAGCTTTGCAAAAGAGGTTTCACAGCTGCTTCCTTAATTAAAATTCACAGTATCTATATAGTAAAGTAGTATTTGAAAACAAATCACCAAGTGACTTCGGGGTGTTTTGCCTGAAAACCCAATAAATCTAGCATAGTACATAGTTTCCCATCTCTCTTCTTCCTCCCTCTCCCTCATCTTCACCAAGAGAAAAAATGTTGTGAGATCTGAATGTAAAGCTGAAAATATTTCAGACTCCCTTTATTAAATTCTCCTTGTCAAGAGTATTTGATGACGTATTGACTATTGCTTTATTTCAGAATTCTGGTAAAATGGACCAATGCTGGAATTAGCAAGTGTCATATTTGAACATTTTCCAAGGCCCTGAAGGGACTCCCTGCTAAGGCTACTCTGAATTCAGTTTTTATTTTGGTTTATCCTACTGAGCAATAACAAATGATATTGCTGGGATGTCCTATTGTGTAAAGGCTGGCTAGACGCCTGTCCAGAACCCACTGGAAAATCTTTGATCAGGACCCCCTCAAACCTGGAAGCAACCACTGTTAATTAAAGTCCCATTAAGCAAAGCACCAACTCCTTAAAACAACAATCAAGAAAAAGATTCCTCCAGAGAATTTGCTTTCATTGTAACTAGGTGTGATATCAAATAATAAAAAGATTTTCAAGACCACAAGCATCATTTCAAAATCCTTTGTATGAAAGCTTGGTATCAAAATTATCTCTGTTTTTCTCTCACATTGTGTCCCAGATAATTCATTGTACTGTAGGTCTGTTCCTCTAAACATGTAGATGGGTGTAATTAAAAATATAAAATACAACCCCCTATTTTTAGGTGGTAACTTTGTGTTGCTGTTTTTAACAAGTTTCTGTAAAATCCTTTACATTATATTTTAGGAAATGAGAATCCTTAGGTTGTGAGGGCTGTAGCATTTTAGTCCGCTGAACTGAACAGGGAATTACTTAAAGGGTGATGAAAGCCTAGGTCTTCACTTACATGGAAAAAAAACAAATGCGGAAAGGGCTTATGAGTGAATAAGTCTCTTCATTGTTTAAAATATTTACAAAAAGTTCAAATTTTAAGTGTGGTACAATAAGCCAAACATGAGGAAATGTGAAAGTATTTTTAAATCATTCCAAATTATTATAAAATATTCAGCCAAGAAAAAAGTTGAAAATCTGTTCGATTTCCCGAAATATTGTAGATAGACGAATTGCGATCATGTGACTATTTGTTCAGAAGTATTAATAGATTTACTTGTACAGTACATGCTAAAAGATAGCAATATAGCAATGCATATTATTTTTGCCAGAAACAATATTCAGCAAACAGCATTAATAAATGACTTTACAAATATTTGCTGCTAATTTTGCAAAGCTATTTAGTAAAAAGAATATTGGAAAAGTAAGTAATTGGTGTGAAAGAAATTTTATTTCCCTTGTAACACTAGGAAAAATTAGGAGACCCGGCCTAGTGAATCAATGATCCAACTTTATTTTTTGGAATGAAATGCATTTCTGTGTTCCAACTGACAGATCAGAATCTGGAACGAATGGGAGCCTCGAGCCAAAAACTCATGTATTCTAGTATAGTTGGCAAAGGTTACCAAGTCACTATTGCAAAGCACATGTGATGGGAAAATTTTATTAAGCAAACAAATTAAATAGAAATTAAAACTTCTTCTAGGTATCATGAATTGCGAGGGATTTTTGGTTTTATTATGTTTTTATATGTAATTGAAATTTTTAGCCATGTTTAATTGTTTTATCTGTTTTTATATTGTTGGGCATTAAATTGTGCCGCTTTGTAAACCGCCATGAGTTGCCCTCGGGCTGGGAATGGCGGAATAGAAATGTAGTAAATAAATAAATAAATATCTGTTGGTCATGCGGCCTCTTGTAAGGTCAACAACTAATCTACAGCCCTTGCTACATAATTTCATTTTCATTTCACTTTATTTCTTGATTAGACGCTCTCCACCAAAGGTGCTCCGAGCGACTTACAAATTTAAAATAACATCACACAATATAAAACATTTAAAACCAAGCAGTGACTATTGACAGTTAGGTCTGAATTACAAATTAAATGCGCAACCAAAGAGCCAGGTCTTGAGTGCTTGTGCGAAGGATCGCAGCTCCGACATTGCTCTAACATAAGGTGGCAACGAGTTCCACAGAAATGGAGCATAGATCGAAAAAGCTCTGCGCCTTGTAGTTTCCAGGTGCACCTCCCTGGGGCCCAGTATGTATAAAATATTCTCCTGAGCAGGTCGAGGTGACCGCTGGTGGAGAAAAGGAATGAGGTGGTCCCTAAGATATAAAAGTCTTTGGCCTTTTTGAGCTCTGAATGTCAGGATCAATATCTTATACCAGATCCGCTATTCTATTGGTAACCAATGCAGATGTTGTAGAACCGGTGTAATATGAGACCTCATAGGTGATCTCGATAGGAGCCTGGCCGCCTCATTTTGAACCATCTGAATATTCTGTGTCGTTGACTTTGGGAGGCCAGCATATAAGGCATTACAATAGTCCAACCTTGTGGTGACTGTTGCGTGGACTATCGTTGCCAGTGCTTCTACCAGGAGGTAGGATGCTAATTTCCTTGCCTGGCGAAGATGGAAAAAGGCTTGCTTACTTATAGCAGTGATCTGGGCCTCCATCGTCAATGCTGAGTCCAACACAACTCCAAGGCTTTTAACAGTGGCAGACAGAACCAAAGCTTCCCCATCAAAATCAGGCAGAGACTGGGTTAATTCTATCGGCTGGCCAAGCCAGAAGATCTCAGTTTTTGCAGGATTCACTTTTAATCTACTCACTCGTAGCCAGCTCATCACTACTTCCAAGCACAGCTTAAAGTTCTCAGGTATCGCAGTTGTCCCGGGTTCAAGATGCAAGAGTAGCTGGGTATCATCTGCATACTGGTAGCACTCCAGGCCAAAACTCCGCACCAGTCCAGCAAGTGGTCGGACGTAGATGTTAAACAACAGGGGCAAGAGGATAGCACCCTGGGGAACTCCACAACAAAGATGGGAGCTCTTCGAGCTTTGGCCCATCCATTCCACCATCTGTCTCCGATCTCGGAGAAATGAATTGAACCATTTAAGGGCTGAACCTCGTACACCAGACATAGTCAGACGATGAATCACCAAATCATGATCCACGGTGTCAAATGGAGTGCTGATCCATCTCGATCTAACTGATGACCAATTTCATCAGTGATAGCTATTAAGACAGTCTCTGTCCCATGACCCGAACGAAATCCATTCGCTAGTTTGTTGGCATATTTTGGGAACAAAATATGCAATGTAACCTTCACAATGTCAGCTTGATCTTTTGGAAGATTTTTTCTATCATCACAGAAATTCTTCCAGTGCATTTTTGAGTTCACAAATGCAAAGGCATTTTAAGTTCTCTTTCAGGTCTTACTCCCATTTTGAGTTATCACAGTCTCAGCTTTAGATATGCTAGAAGACGTTCATTGATGAAAATGGAACATCAAAAATAACCACTGTGAGTATAAAAATTCTGTCATTTAATACAATAGAGCCATGTTGGTGCAATGGGTTAAGCCCTTGTGAAGGTCAGCAATTCGAATCCGTGAGACAAAGTGAGCTCCTGTCTGTGAGCTCTAGCTTCCCATGCGAGTACATGAAGGAAGCCTCCCACTGGATGGTAACACATCCAGGCATCCCATGGGCAACGTCTCTACAGATGGCCAATTCTCTCACGCCAGAAATGACTTGCAATATATATATATATATATATATATATATATATATATATATATATATATATATCTGCAGCTATGTTGAAGAAATTATAAGGAAGTCTTTTTTGTAAAATTTAAGAGGGCAAATATTTTCCCGTCTTGTTTCATTCTGTATTTGGTATATAATTTAATATATTTTGTAATGGTATACAGTAAAACAGTTTGTAATAATCATTACTTTCAGTTAACACTCACAATTCTTCACCATGCATGCATCACATTTCATATCAATTTTTCATGCGTAGTCCTCTAAATCATATCAGGCAGTAAACTGACAATATTTGTATGTGTGTTTAATTATTCACATTGCCTTGGGTTTGTTTTGTCGTTTTCATGTTCTGTGCTTTGTACATATTTTCAAAAATGTAGTGAAATTTCCAGGTTATGAAGAAACAGGGTGTAGCAAGCAAGATTTTGTCATGTGAATAAAAAAGGAAACTAAGTTCTCTGTGTTAAATCTTTTACCAAATGGTTAGTTGTTTATGTGTGCATCTTTTCTCTTCTAGTACATTTTAATCAGATCATAAGCCTGAGTTCATAGGATGTTAGTGAAATTTTCGCTGATGATTAATGACTTGCTAGAAGAGGAGAATTGCCTTTACCTTAAAAATAATATACATATCAATGTTTATTTCCAACATTTTTTTTACTAAATAGATTGGAAAATTAGCAGCAAATATTCTAAGAGTCATTAACTTAATGCTGTTTGCCGAATATTGCTTCTGGCAAAATCATCTGTAATACAATATTGTCATTTCTTTTTAGCTTGTTCTATACAAGTAAATCTATTAATATAAAGCTCTTGTTCCGGATTTAATTTAGAAGCACTTGATTGCCAAAAGTTACGTTCTAAATTTGTAACCGCAGAGCTCACAAATTTCAGTCATTCTGATTATCTCTTTAAATCTGGAAATCTAGAAAGGTGAGGGAGTCAGTCTGTAGATAATCTCTCTTTGCATTCCTGTTGGTATTGCACAATAAGTATTCAGACTACATAGCATTTCCCGTACTACAGTCATCACTCACTGTTTAGATCTGTTTTCATCAGACTTTCTTCTCCTGCATTCTATACTTTAGATTTTCCTTTGTGGCTACAGGTACTGGGTGTATGAAATGCTTTTAATAGTGGTTGTTTTTATTTCACTGTTGCCTTGTGCTTGCTGCAGATGAAGTTAGAATTCATTTCATTTTAGGGTGTTTTCCTGTAGTGGTGGGTAGTGTATTGTGGGAAGTGGAACAAGGCAGTGTCCTTCCCATGGCTGTATTGATTTGCCCTTCAGCTGTTTGCAGTGCATAGAGAACCTAAGGCCTTGTTGTTGATTATCTACACAATGTCTCTGTGAACATTATTGACCCATTGCTGCTTACTGCCTGTGGCTCTTGATTTTTCACACCGTCTCCATGACACTCATAATAAAACATACTATCTTATTGCTACTCAGCTCTGGAAAGCAACTGATGTAGCTTTAGTTCAACTGCTGCATTTTTGGATAACATTTATTATATGTCGGACAGAGACCTATAGGTACTTAAGGGCTTTGTGCATTGTACTGGTTTTGAGCAGATTTCCACAATTAAGAACCAAGCATTTTGGTTTTCTGTAGCAAATAGTTCTGCTACAAATGAAAATGAACAGGACGGTCAGTGCAACTGATTTCACAATATTGTTAAATCAACAGGCACTTCTTGAGACATATAAAAACACTGTCCTGGCTTGGCATTATTTTTAAAATTATAGCCCCTTCAGTGGCAGCCATGAGGAGTTTCATGTTTTGTCCTTTGCTAATTGGCTGTCAGACTCTGCCTTTAGAAAGGAAAAGAGAGAGGACTTGCCCTCTACTTTATTAAGTAATTTGTGTCTAAAGACAATTAACCTGCCATCCTTGCTCTTTAAACAGAAATGATCCCCGGAGGCTTATAGGAATACTTTAGGAATACGTTGGGAGCGCTTTAAGGATTTTAAACTGTATTTAAGAATTCAGTGAGAGCTGATTTGTGATGCACACCACTGCAAAAACGTGTTCTAGCCTCTTCCTGCCTTGAGATTACCACTGCTTCCATCAAGAAGTTAATTGTTTACAAGTAGATCAATGTGACAGAGTTTGAGTTATTCCTATATTTATTGATGATACAGTAGAAAGCCAAACTAGACCTAGAGAACTCGCCTTTCATATAATATTAATCTAATAAACACTTTCTTGATAAAAAAAGTTTAAAATAACAACTTTGATTTTATTACTTATTTTTTCAGCATTTTAGTGCCAATAAGAAACAAAAATTAGCACCATCCTTCTACAAACAGTAACATACTTATGGGATACATTGGCTATATTTTGAAACATTACTCAGGTTTGCCACATGCAAAATAACCTTCACAAGTAGAAATAGGAAGTTGGAAAATTCAGATACCTATGAAACTCTCATGCAGCTCTCTTTAGATCTTTTGCAGATTCAATAGGAATGATAAATATGGACAACATCTGACATACAGTATGTCACACTGCTTTTAACTATTTTTTGGGAGCACATATATTTTTGTCAAATCTCTAGTAATGGACTCATAGAATGATAGAATAATAGAGTTGGAAGAGACTACATGCTGTGCAATGCATAGATATGCATATTTATCAGGAAAACATGGTTAGAAGTGACTATATTAGTGGTTCCTTGAGCTAATTGTGGTTAGCACTAACAGAGATGTAGATCTAAAGGTGTGCCATGATTATATTTAAAACTAAAAATGGAGGAGCCATCTGTACACAAGAGAGGATGGTAGAGTGTATGAGTTTGTGGTGGGTTCCTGATGAGTTAACTATGTCATAGCATTAATTTGTTTAATATTTTATTGTTCCAATTTAAGTCAAGAATTCTGAGGTGTCGTCACTATTTACATTATGTTGTTTCACATATAGCTTTGTGAGATGGGACCAGGAAGAGAATCACGAGGTCTTAATGTGCTATTGACTTCTCTTCTGAATGTATAGCTTGTTCAGCAAGCCAGTGAGCTCAAATACAAACCTTTTAAACAACCACTGTAAGCAGGCCAGTACAGGAAATATATTAACTGGACTTTGTTAGTGTTTATACTTCTCATGTAAAAATCGGTCTATTTTTACTGCTTCCCTGCATGTTTCAAAGAATTTATTTGAGATATTTTAAGTTCCAGTCTTGTTAAGGGATTAATAATAAACATTTCCAATTCATGTGAACCAAAAATTCATAAGTATTGTCAAGTCATAACAAGCAGTCTGGATTCTACTAATAATGGTGTCTGCAATGATTTTTGCAATCACACTGTCTTGTATTGACCTTGCAGTGCAGTCAAATATTCTTTTAATGTTCACTCAAATAGTTGCAATCCTCCTCACAATATGCTCATTAAGCTGTCCCTTGTCCTTCCTCAACAGAGGATGTTATCTGGAAAGAAGGTGGAATACTGTTTCAGTCTTATTTTAAATGACCAAACCTCAGTTTATGTGTATGCTGGGCTGCTTCTTCTGAGTCATAGTTATCAGGTATTGTAAAGGTTAAACCTTATCATCTGCACGCACACACACACAAAAAAGGTTGAGGTTTCATCAAAAACTTCCATCCTCACAACCTGTCGGCCACAATTTGATGATTATTATTGATTATTTCACAGCCTTTCACTCACTCTCTGCCACTGCGGCCCGCCTTGATATACAGATAGGGCTGCAGTCCAGCTAAAATAAGACTCCATCTTGATAATGGACTGAGATGAGATATTGTTGTTTGATAAAGATAATTGATGTTTCGCTGTGAATTGGAAAGCAGTTCCGAGTGGAGCAGACCCATGAGCGTGTTCCATCTGCAAATAGGGCAAGTGTTTACAGAATAGAACAAAAGACCTGGACTTTGACAGAGCATGTTCTGTGTGCTTAAAAGCATTTGCTTGTTTTTCAGTCTCTAACTGCATTTTTGATGCCAGCTACATAAAAAGGGTGTGCCTGATCTTATTCCTAAAGATTCTTCCTTTATATGCCACATGATTAAATGCTGGATTATGAGGATTTAGCCCTTAGCAGAGGAGGTTGCCTTCTAGTGCGAGTGGAATATAATGTTTTCTTAGATTTCCTTTCATAAAGTCATTGACAGAGCCACCGATTAAGTGTGGGAATTTCCTCTCCACGTATCAGCTGATGCATTCTTGTGTAGCACGTAATTACTGTTAAGTGATTATATGCCTTTTGTTGACCATGTCTGTTTCAGCTGCTAGATTTAAGTTGATTAAGGTATCGCACATCTTAGGTGCTGTTCATCCGTTATTTTTTCCCCAGTCTTGTTATCACCTTCATAACCCCTAATTAAGCAATAAGGCTTGACAGGGAGTAGGGTTATCATCAGATAATGACACCCCAAGTGTGTTAGGAGGCAGAAGGTTCAGCTGAGTGTGTTTAATCCTCCAGGGGTGTGATTATCTCATGATAAACATACAGCATCACAGCTCATTGATATTATTGCAGTGTGCTTGCGCAACTCAGGTTGGCATGGACTCACAACGTTTCCTCCATCTTTTAAATCTTTTTCTTGTGTGTAGAGATATGAAACTGACAAAGAACCGGTCGTCCTTGAAGTGTATATTGTGAGAAGCCATTTTTGTATTAAATTTTGAAATGAAATGTAATTTAACAGCAGAACAGCAGGAAATGCACATTGGTTATTGGTTGAATTGACATATGAAAGTCTGAAAAAATAAATACCATAAAAAGCAATTAAATGTGCTTTGTTCACTATCAGAAATCAACTACTTATCATAATATAAGGAATGGAAAATAATAGTGAAAGGACAAATACCTTTTAATATCTTGCTTAGCACTATATGGTACCATGCAATATCAAAAACTTCTGTAAAATCTTTTTAAAAAACTGTTACTGTGGATTACTTTGTGACCAGGATTGCCACTGGAAATCAAATGAATAATTTGATTTCAAAAATGGAATTTGACTCTATGTTAAGTTTGTGTTATGTGTGGTGACTTATAAGAATATACAGATCTACATACCTGATCTATAGACAGTTTTTTTATTTTAAAATTATTAAAATGTTTTGAATTTTAAGAATGCAAAAATTACAAGTCTATTATTTGGTAAGTTCTATCATATATTTGTATTTCATTGTCCAGCAAGTCTTAAAATTTGTCTTATTTCTATGATTGCTCTGCTTTGTTTACATTATTTGGTATTAAACTGAAGAACCTGCTCAGATATTTCTTCCATAGCTGAAAAAATTACTGAAAGTACACAGTTCTGGGTACTTACACAAAACAAACAGAGGTGTTTTTTTTCTCCTAAGAGGTGAAGTGAATGCCTGAAATGTTTGGTACTCAAACAAAAATGCCAAGTACAAAGCAGTATTGGTACCAACTCGGCCAATGAAAACTGAATTGTCTTCACCCTTAATTTGATCTGAGAGCTGGGTAAGGAGCCTATTTTGGATGGAGTTGGACTGTCCTTGAAGGACCAAGTTTAGATGTACTCTTGTATCCATCTTTTTTTTTATTGAAGGCCCAAATAAACTCCAAAGCTTGGAGTACCCAGGCCCAATCATATTACCAGCTACAACTTTTATTGGACCAGGGATAGGTTAGCCAAACTAGTCAATGCAATTATAACTTCCAGATTATACTTTTGCAATGCCATTAATGGTGTCTTGATAGGCGAAGTTAGTGAAAATACATCAGCTATACTGCTTACTAGAACACCATACAGAAACAATGTCATACGACTTTTAAAGGAATTTTACTGGGTGCCAGTGTGCTTCTGGTCCACATTTAAGGTCCTGGTTATGACAGTTACAGCCTTGAATGATTTGGGACCTCGGTACTTGTAGAAAAATGTATCCTAATGCACATTTTTCTCAAGGATCAAGATATTCTAGAGAGGCCCTCTTCTGTTTCCCTCCAATGGGAGCAATGTACTTTGTAAGGACAAAGGATACGTTCTTCTTTGCTCTTGTGTCTAAGTTGTGGAATATGCTCCCTTAAATGCCCAACTGGAAGGAAAGTCCTCTTTGTAAATACAATGGGATGTATATAGCTAGTTGGTGGTTTTCATTACCCTCAGATATGGCCATTGTCTAGGAATTTCTAAATTTATTTATTTTATTTATTTATTCGGGTTTCTATGCCGCCGACTCCCGAAGGCTCGCGGCGGCTTACAAGAGCCGAAGGCACAATAACATACAGAAGGTTAAGAACAATTAAAAACAAGCAACACAGTAAAAACAACAACACAGTTGAGGTAGTGGCACAACCAAGATGCACGGGCCTACCCATCGAAGGCCTGCCTAAACAAATAGGTTTTACAAGCCCGCCTGAACGGGAGCAAGTCCTTCATTGCCCGGGTGTCGGCCGGGAGGGCGTTCCACAGCGTGGGAGCTATGACAGAAAACGCCCTCTGGCGGGTGGATGTCAGCCGTGCCAGCTTCGCCGAAGGTACCTCCAAGAAGTTAGCATCCTCGGACCGCAGTGATCTCAGAGGGCAATATGGAGTGAGACGGTCCCTCAGATACGCTGGCCCCAGGCCGTGCAAGGCCTTAAAGGTGAGAACCAACACTTTGAAGGCGATCCGGTGCTCAATTGGCAGCCAGTGCAGGTCCTGCAAAACAGGTGTTATATGGCAACCTGCTGGAGAGCCAGACAGGAGCCGGGCGGCAGTGTTCTGCACCAGCTTGAGCTTCCGGATCGCCGACAAAGGAAGGCCAACGAGCGCGTTGCAGTAATCTAGTCTTGAGATGACCGTGGCTTGGATCACCGTGGCGAGGTCATTCCGGGAGAGATAGGGGGCCAGCCTCCTTGCCTGTCGGAGATGGAAAAAGGCCACCTTGCTGACCGCAGAGACCTGGGCCTCCATGGTCAGCTGAGAGTCCAGATGGACTCCCAGGTTCTTCACGGAAGGCGATGGGCATAACGCCGCACCGCCCAGGGTCGGAAGCTGGACATATACCCCACCCGGGCGGCCCAGCCACAAGATCTCCGTCTTGAAGCATCCCCTTGTATAAAAAGCTAAGTTATAAAAACATGATCACAATGATGCATTGCTATGTTTTAAAATGAAGAATTATAGCTCCAAGCAGAAGGTCCAAGGTCCAGCCCCCCAATTTTCCAGTTGAGGCTAACAGCAACTACTGTCTTCAATCTTGAGAGCTGTCAATGTAGAGAATACTGCACTAGATAGACCTGTGGCTATAGTTGCAAAGAGGATTTCCTCTTTGCAACTAGTGCAGTCAATGGGGGATTTATATTTCCAAAAGAGAAGCCTTGATCAACTTTGGTGTTTCTCTTATGAATGGAGTTTCCCTTATGACTAGCTTCTTTAGACATGGTTTTTAGTCTTATTTTCTTACTCTCTGTTTTAAAATAGCATTAGCTAAACATATTCCTGCATTTTCTAAAGAAGGACCTGTATAGACTTGACATTTTTGAGTTATAGGCATGCCAAAAGGGTTGATTGAACTTTGGGTATATTCAACTCTTGAAATATGGTAAGAACTGTTTGGCAGTGGAATATGCTCCTGGTGGAGTCTTCTTCTCTGGAGGTTTTAAATGGATCACCATCTCTAGGGAGTGCTTTGATTATGTGTTCCTTTCTGTGTTCCTCCATGGCAGGGGATTCAACTGGATGGCCCTTGTAGTCTCTTCCAGCTCGGTGGTTCTATGATTCTTATTCTTTGCTTACTTAGGTTTCCTGAAGATGTGCTGGCATTTCCTGCATTTAACATACAAATTCTGTATGTTAAGTATCACAGTTGTTATTGTGTAATAACCATTATTTACTTTAATTTGACTTCAAAATGCATGAGATGTATATAAAATAATTGTTTCTTATAGTGGAGAATGGGGTCCCCCCACGTGCTTTCAATCCCTTTTTGAGGTTGAAATACTTATATGATGGGTGGGTGGTTTGTTCCCTCATCTCCTCCTTTCTCCTCTGCTTTATCTAGTTCATTTGAGGTTTTGCCTTTTTGGGCTATTTTTTATGGATTGTAAAAATGCCTTGGGACACGTTACTGTACGTGAACTGTGCAACACAAGAGCAGATTGCATGGTATTGACCGACAATGAGAGAACGTGGATGTGCCTTATGACACAGCTGTTAGAGAGGATGGCAGTATAAACAATCTGAGGTTGGTGATGTGTGATCACATCAATTTGAGAATGATTAGAGAGTTTCGGGTATATTTTTTAAAAGCATAGCAACAACCTAATCCCCCCCCCTTTGAAGTTTGCAAGAGCAAAGTCAGTCTGAATGTCCTTTACAAAGAATCGTATTTAGGATTTCAAGAGCAAAAGGCACCCGAAAAGAAAGCTAATAACAATTATCTGTAGCTGATTACTAGTTATAATTTTTAAAATATAGTATATTATCTCTCAGTACGTTATCAAGCACGTACACAGGGCTTTAAAAAATAGTTGCAATGATTAAACCATAACAAACTGAAAAGGCAAGCCTCAGACAAGAAAATGATTTTTAAAAGGGAGAGCTACAAATATCATCATTCTAGCTTAAAACTGAATGTCAGTATTTACTGTACTCCTCTTTCAGCCATATAATGGCATCTGTCCCAATGGAGATCATTAGATGTTGGATAGCACCTTTCTGTTGGACCCCAAACACCTTATTGCCTTCTAGTTCTGTCATATCTGGCTTTCCTGGTACTCAATGCAGTCTGGAGTCCAATTCTGTAAACTTTACAGTGTAGAGAACCTCTGAGGATATCCTGTTTTAACATCTTCCAAATTATGCAGTAGGGAATATAAAAACCCCATGACTTCTGGAAAGAGTCCAGTTTCACAGTACTTTATTCCTGACAATGGTCATCACATTGAAGAAGATCATAGGTAATACTACTGGATAATAATATTGTAGGGACAATCTCTTTTGTATTGGTCACTGCCAGACACTGGAGGTTCAATTTAGTAGTTAAGTCTGTTGTGGCACTTCTAATTTCTTATTCATATAAGCGGTGTTTCCAGCATGTGTCTGTGTTGGAACCGAGCTACACCAACAGCATAGCAAGCTAGGAGGTGCCAATTCTAATCTTATCAGCTGAAGAGCAGCATTTACTGAAGTTATGCATGGGGAGTAAACTACTTTATTTATTTCCAAGAGCAGATTCCTGAGTGATTTTATTTTCCCAGATAGCTTTGGTAGTAATTGGGTAGCAATCCCTAATTGCTGGTTTGGGGGAAAAGAAAGATTTATTAAGTGAGAAGCTCTTAGTGGTGGGATGATGTTTTAAGGATGCATCTACAGAATGTGTTATACAGAAAGAACACACTGCCAGGGTAGGTACAGTGTGGTATGTGAGAAACAGTTCAGTGTGATATCTATATTGGAATCGTTATTCCTTCTATTTGTGGCCCAGAAAGTAGAGGGCAGTGTTGAAAGAATATGGGTTGATTCTTAATCACATCCTTTGGGGAAAAAATACTCAAAGAAAGAAAGAAGGGAACAGGAAAATAGCACCAGTGGCCCGAAGCCTGGAAACAGGCGAGTTACAGAGAACAGTTTTAATAAGGAAGTCATATGTTCCCTGTAACCTGTCCCAGTATGTCTAGTTTTGAGACAGACCAAAATTTCAAAACATGCTTCAAAAGCATATAGAACATGTTATAGTAAAGCAAACAATATATGGTTGCACCTCCAAAATTACAGTTTTGACTTTTGCAGATTGAATTATATATGGATTAGATTTAAAATATTCTCTCTAGGAATCTCTAGGACCTCTGGTGTGATTCTATGGTTAACTTCCAATCATGATGCACAAGCTAGAGATTTCTGGAGATAACACCATGCATTTTTCTTGGAGCTGTTGTGCAGTGAAGATCATGTCCACTGTTCCTCTGGAGGGCCGGAAGCCATTCTGGGATTCTGGGAGGGTGTCTTCTGAGAGAGGTAGAAGGTGATTTGCAAGGATTCTTGCAAGGATTTTTCCAGCGGAGGTTTGAAGGGAGATACCTCGATAGTTTCCAGTCTGTTCTTTCTCCTTTTTTTGAAAAGGGTGAAGATGGTGGCATTCTTTAAGTCTGTTGGGATTTTCTCAGTCACCCACACTTTTTCTATGAGCTGATGAAGTTGTTGTGTCAGCTCAGGTCCACCCTCCTTAAAGATTTCAGCAGGGATCCCATCAGGTCCACTGGCCTTGTTATTTTTTTGTTGGCTGATGGTATTGCTGACTTCTTCCAAACTAGGCAGTGATGCAAGCTCATCCCTGGTTTGTTGTTGCAGGATTTGTGAGAGAACCTCTTCGGCCACATTGGAGCTGCGATTCAAGAGGCTTTGGTAGTGCTCTTTCTAATGTAGTGCAAATTATTTTTGGTCCTTCAGAAGTTTGGTTCCATCTGATAAGCATAGAGGGTGTATGCCATGGTTTCTTTGTCCGTAGATGATCTTTGTGGCTTTAAAGAAAAACATGGGCATCATGAGTATCTGCCAAGTGTTGGATTTCCTCAGCCTTCCTTGTCCACCAGATGTTCTTGAGTTCTCTTGTCCTTCTTTGGACCTCAGCTTTTGCACTAGCATAGATCTTTTTCTTAGCAGTGCAGTTGGTGTCTCTCTCCCATGTTTGGAAGGCATTCCTTTTCTTTTCAATTAACTGTTGGATCTCGTTGTCATTTTCATCAAACCAATCTTGATGTTTCTTGGCTTGATATCCAATTGTTTCTTCACAGGCTATGATGATGGAGGTCTTCAGTTTGTTCCAGTGTTCCTCAACATTTTCGGGGTGTTTTATGGGTAGATGATCCTTGAGTGTTTATTGGAGAAGGGCTTGTTTGGAGGACTCATGGAGGGCTAGGGTGTTCATTTTGTGCCTTATCTTTCTTCCTTGGAGTCTGCGTTTGGGGACGATCTTGATAGTCATCGTGGATCGGATTAACCTGTGATCTGTCCAGCATTCATCAGCACTTGTCATTGCTCTTGTGAGAAACACATTGCAGCGGTCTCTGACACGTGTGATTACATAGTCTAAGACAGGGGTGGGCAATTACCGGCCCTCCAGGTGTTTTGGACTTCAACTGCCAGAAATCCTAACAGCTGGTAAACTGACTAGGATTTCTGGGAATTGAAGTCCAAAACACCTGGAGGGCCGGTAATTGCCCACCCCTGGTCTAAGAGGTGCCAATGCTTTGACTGGGGATGCTTCCATGATGTCTTGAGCTTGTTTTCTGGTCGAAGAGCGTGTTGGTGATGAAAATGTTGTGTTCCGCACATTTGGTGAGAAGCAAGATGCCATTCGAATTGCTGTTTCCAACCTTGTCTTTTCCTATGGTCCCTGGCCACAGGTCAAAGTCTCGTCTGACTCTTGCATTAAAGTCCCCCAGGAGGATGATTGTGTCCTCCTTGGGTATCTCCGATAGGACGGTGTCCAGCTGACAGTAAAATTTGGCCTTGATGTCTTCATCAGCATCTAGTGTTGGTGCATAGGCACTTATGATGGGTGCCTGTTTTGGCAAGATTAATTGGGAGGTTTGAGAGTCGTTCGTTAATGGCAATGGGTGCTTTGGTCAGGTGCTTCACCAGGCATTTCTCATAGCAAAGCCAACTCCATGTATTCTTCATAATTCATCAGGCAGTCCCTTCCAGAAGAAGGTGTAGCCTCCTTTTTCTTCCTTTAGCTGTCCCTCTCCTGCTCTCCAGGTCTCCTGAAGTGCTGCTTTGTCGATGTTAAAGCACCCCAGTTCTCTTACAATGATAGCAGTCCTGCGTTCAGGGCGTTCACTGGCAGTATTGTCCAACAGTGTCCGTACATTCCATGTTCTGAAGTTCATTTTTCTTTTTTAACCACAGGGTGGTGACCCTCTGGACGCAGCAGTCCAGTCAGGGATAAGAGATGCAGACTATGTTTAGGGCACCTTTTCTAGCCCCTTCCCCATGTGGGGTGAGCAGAGTGGATCCTGAAAAGGGCTGCTCAGTCATGGATACAGCTGTTGAACTACTCAACTGCCTCAAATCTTGAGATAGAACGACTGAGTCCATATCCACCGCCCATGTGCCAGTCTGTGACTAGGGGCTTCCAAATTTCACAGTCCTGCCACCATCATCACTCGCTGATTGCAATGGAACTTCTTGTTGGTTTGTTTCTCTGTTTCTTGAAAGATGCCTGTGCATGGGTTTTTTAAATGTGTGACAGTCAGCGCACAGCGATCAACACACAGTCTTGACAGAGTGAGGTCCCATCTAGTGGCATGGTTAACAATTTGTTGCAGCCTTCTTCTGCCTTCACAGTTGTTGTAACATGTACCATGTTATCCTCTGCCTGCTCCGCAGTTGAGGTCTTTGGGTCTTCGGATTAGGCTTGGTCTGAAACCTCCCCACGGCCACTTCTGGGAGTGCAAGGCTCCAGTGCTTGTGCCCACAGGTTCATTGGAACACTCAAGCCCCCTCACCACGACAAGGCGATAATCCATCAAGGGGGTGACATGTATGTGAGGAGAAGGAAGAAGGAGAGAGCCACAAGGAAAAGGTAAAAGGTATGAGGGGAGGGAAAGAAAAAAATGGGATGAAAGCAGGGGGAAGTGGCACCTCCAACCCCACCCAGGCAATGCAAGACAACTAGAAATAATAGTACTGTGTAACTGTAGTAGCAACAAAGCTTCCCAATACCATGTACATTGGTGTTATGGTTAACCTTAACCAATGGGGGAAGTCTTGGAGTTCCTAGTGGTAAATCCACAATCTTTTTACCTTATAGCTAACATGTATTATTTGTAGTCTACAGCAATGTATAATATAATCTTAGTTCAGCCAAAAATTATTTAAAGTTAAGAGCCACTCTGTCTTGGTTTATTGTAGTGATGCACCCTAATGCCCTAGTCTGATCTCTGCCTGAAGAGCTCAGAGGAGACCTCAATTAAAATACCTCTTTTCCCAAGATGAGTTAAAAACAAATAAGATTGATTTTTAAAGGCTGAAATTTATTGGAATATCTCTTTGAAAACTGATTTTCTCTAAGAGATTAATTGCCAACGGCTGAAGTTGCTGTCTAAACAAAATGGCATTCTGCTTTATGGGAAAACACTTGACCAGCTCTTGTGGGTTAAGTGGTGCTGAACATTTACAGTCAAATACCTCTTCCCTTATACCTTGAATAGTGTCTTCATGAAACATGATAACCTGTGCACTTGATCTTTAAAACAAAGGTCGTGAAGACCTTCACAGATAATATACTAAAACAGGGAATGCAGAGAGAGGGTCTATGTAGGTGGGTTAGTGCATCTTTGTTTACAGATTAGGGAAGTCATGTTTTTCCACTCTGGTAAGATGTGCTGGCATCAGGGATGTAAGAATTCAACTATTTCATCCATACATGTAAAGCTGAATGATTTTGGCAACTCTGTCTGGTGCCAAAGAAAGAAAATCTTCACTCGGAAATTCTGCATACAAAAGTGGATATCTTGAAACAGTGATAGTTTATGTGAGAAATCAGACGTGAATGAAAAATATGTAAGATAGAAACATAGCTTTTCTGTACAAAAGTGTTGGGTTTTGGCACAACCCCTCCCCTCCAAAAGCAGCAGTCTTGCCCAGAAAAAATATTGCAAGAGTGTTGTACAAAAAGCAATATGATGTTCATGAATGCATACACACACACACACACACACACACACACTTGACCCAGACACAAATACAATGAATATTCTTTTCATCCCTATGTGCCTTGTAGCTTATAACTTTAGACATTACATGGGTGAAAACAATAACTGCATAATTTACTTTTATACTCACACTTCTCACTTCAGCTTGCTATTCAGATCGAACACAGCTTCCAAATTGAAATACCTTGCAAAAGGCATAACTTGTACATAACTACTTTCAGAAATACTTAACACTGGATGGCGGCTTTTAAAAACTGATGGAATTATAGTTACAAGTTAGAGGCCCTCAGTATCTTCTGTATGCTCAGTGACATGGTTGTTGTTACTGACTTATGACAACCCTAAGTGGAACTTTTAATAGTTCTTTCTTGGCAAGATTTATTCAAAGAGATTGTTCTTTTGCCTCCCTCTGAGAGACTGTGACTTGTCCCAAGGCCACTCATTGAGTTTCCATGGCCAAGTGGGGATTTAAACCCTGGTTTCCAGAGTTCAGTACTCAAACCATTGCAATATGCTGGTTCTCTGTCCATTGCCATATTTATCATGTCATCTTTTGAAGACATATCCCAGTTTCCCTAGTTTCAAAAGCTGCTGGGATAGCTGCTGCTGAGATAACACAAAACTCAAAATCTATGCAGGTGGCAGCTTCACCTCTTAATGAATTGCAATACAACTCACAATATTTAAACAGAAACTCTGTTCTATTATGTATTTTGCACACTGGAAATTTATGATCACAACTCAAGAACTAAACAGTGAAATTATTTAAAGGATATGCATGCTGCTTTGTTTACAAAAAATACACATGAAAAACATCCAGCAATTCATTTATGAAATCTTTAATAAAGCAATATCCTATTCCCCAGTCCCTAAAAGAAAAAGGAAGGGCAGATGGACATTTTTGAAATCACTGAAAGAAAAGACCTTGATTATGAGAGATTGTGGCAGTTTAAAAGTTGTTTCTTTTTATATATAGAGTCTCGCTTATCCAACCATCGCTCATCCAATGTTCTGTATTATCCAACACAGTCACCCTCCCTCCTGGATCCACAGCTGTTTCAATACATTGCAATGTTTTGGTGCTAAATTCATAATTACAGTAATTATTACATAATCTTCCAGTGTATTGAACTGCTTTTTCTGTCCATTTGTTATAAAACATGTTTGTAAAATCATAACATAATTTGACATTTAATAGGCTTTTCCGTAATCCCTCCTTATCTAACATTTTCACTTACCCAACGTACTGCCAGCCCATTTATGTTGGATAAGCGAGACACTACTGTATATATTTCATCTATGTCATGACATATAAATGAAATGCTATAATTGGTTCATGTTCATTTTGTTCATTATTATGAGATGGACAATAATAAACTGCATTGTTGGGTAGATGTCCTAATGCAAATTAATAAGTTTGGTAACTTCTAAAAGATGCTTTTATGACCAGAGTACAATATTTGTTAATTGGGCTCAGATATAATAGCAGCTATTTCAACTCTAAATATTTTGGTGCTTGAATTACACTATTTAACATTTTTTTTAAAAAAATGTTCTTGGTTTGAAAGTGTTATTTCCTGTTTGATTGTGTGGTGCTTACTTTTAAACTAGTTGTACTCCAGAAACTTCGTTTTTGTGGCTGCCACAAGCTATGTTGAATTGGTTGAGGCTCTGTGAGATATTTGTTGAAAAACTACAGAAAAAACTTGTTACATAGTGTTATGATTATATTATGAAGCTTAGTCTAAAACTTCATATTAATACCCCTTTTGCTCTATATTTAATATGTTTTTTCTTAAACATACCAATTCCCTAAATATCAATTTTTGGGGCTTTCTGATTCAAGTAAACATGCTTTTACAGTGATTTACAACAACAATCACGTGTAAATTCAAGACTATTTTTATGTTATTAGTGATGTGATATATTTTGTCAGTTACTCTTCTGGGTACTCATAATAATTGTGATGTACTGGCAATTCTTGGTGTTTAAATTTATAATAAATAGAAAAAGTAAATTCACATAATGCTTTTCTGGTTCACACTTGACTAGTGCAAAGAGTATATTAAATATTTCAAGATAATTTGTAAACTGAGAAAAACAAAATTACCAAGCTGTTCAACCCTCAAAACTGAGATTTAATTTTATTGGAATTAATTATAAGTGGATTGTTGTTTACATTAGACACATTCCATTATGAGGGTTTTTTAAAGTGTAGAATTAATTACATAAGAAAAAATAGTGTAGGGTTTTTTTTCAAAATATATCTTTCTAAACTATTTTTGCCTCATCTAAACAAAGGTCACTGATTATTCACTACTTGCCTATAAGAAAAGGTAAAGAGTTCTTACCTAAAGCTGTAATAGTCAAAAGTTCCTGTGTGTTTACACATAAAAGAGACATCAGCTTCCTTTTGCAGTGCAGTATTTTGTGCCTTTACTGTAATCTTTGAGCCCCGGCAGTAAGTACATCCACTTAGAGGTGAGTGCTCCTAATTAGGAATAAGTGTTCAAAATCTGCTGTTGACTTTATTGCCATATTAATTTTTGGCAGTGTCATCTTAAAATCTCTGAAACAGAAAAGAAGCGTGTGCCTCTTAAACTGTGAATGTAAATCAAATCTTTGTAAATGTCTGGCGTTTTTGAAAAATAGGCTGCATTGATTATTTTAAAGGAGATCAGCGTAAATAACTTAATAAAATGTGATGGGTTTAGAGGATATGGGACACGTTTGGCAGATCTCCTGTTTAGCATCATGGAACATAGGAGAGGTATATAAACAGTACATTTTTAGATAACCTTTTGTGAAACATGCTGTAACACTTGGATGGCTGCAGCTGTTGTCTAATTTTTTCTGGATTAAGTTTGGTCAAGAAAGACGCTGCCTCATTTTCAGCTTGTCATTTGCCCAGGAAGTAAAAGCAAATTGTAATGAGGGAATCACAGCAGGAGAACCGCTGAACAAATGAGAGGCATATATTGACTGACAGCCAGCATGCCATTTCAGTGATAAATGTATTTTTATACACTGCTGTTCAAGGTCACTTTCTGCTCTCTTTGTATGCTGCCTGTCAAATCATGCAGTTTTACGTTTTAATACAAAGTAATTCACGGTAGCTGATGCAAAATAATAGCCCTGAAAAATTACAAAATTAAGATGTGTAAGTTGGAACATGTATGACTTACAGCTGGCCCTTTCTGAAAGCATGAAAAATAGAAAATGAATTTGAATCACATAGGAGTCTTTTCTACCCCCCGCCCCCAAGTGTAACATCGAAGTAGTGGTAATGCTAGTAGACACAATAGGAAAGGGAGAAAGAAAAGAGATTTATTTTTAGCAAATGCATTTAGGGTTAATGTAAATTATTTCATCCAGGAACTAATGGGACTTATATATTTTGAGTTTTAATAATATTCACTTCCACTGACAGGAAACCTTCAATGACTGATGTTTGTGGGAAATTTTGTTTCCAAAATATATATCATTATGAATCCACAAGTGTTAAATTTTAAAGTTTGTACCACACATACACCTACATATACCTGAATATCTACAAGAGGACAATAAAGGACTATTTCCTTCAGTTCAAGTTTTAAGGTTGCATCTAAAAATATATAATGTATAGATTGCATACATTGTCAAGGTACAATTGTCAGACAAGATCGGCTGAAGCTTCCTATTACTTATATAATTCAACCAAATGAAAACTTAAATTCTTGTTGTTAAATTCAACTAGAGTAGATCCACTGAATCAAGTGTATTCATCTACATGTTGACTTAGATTACAGCAATTCATTAGGTTTACCCTAATTGAGCCTAATCAATTCACTAGGTTTATTACCATATTATAGTTGTGTTCAAAGGATTGTATCTGGCCCTAAAAAGCTAGCAAATGGCTGTACTTCGTGTATCTATACACAGTTGCTTCCATTTTCCCATTGCTGAATGAAACAAAAAGTTGCAGTGTTCAGGGAGCTATAGTTTACCACTAAATAACAACGACAACATCAACAGCAAGAAGTAGAAGAACTTTAATTATAGGCCACTCTATCTCCCCAAAGGGACCTCAGGGTAGTTTCCAGGCCAAAAAGGCAAAAAAATCAATGCATATATGTGTTTTCAGCAGTTTTTTAAAGCAGAGGAGGGAGGGGGCCATTTTTATTTCTTTGGGGAGGGAGTTCCAGAAGCAAGGGCAATCACAGAGAAGGTCCCCTCTCTTGTCCCCATCATCCGGCTTGAGACAGGGGTGGGACTGAGAGCAGAGCCTCCTTCATTGACCAGTAGTGCACGAGGTGGTTTATACAGGGAGATGCGGTTTTTCAAATAGCCTACAAACCCTATCTTGTTCATAGCCTGTATATGCTTGACAGCAGTATGTATGAAAAGGATCTAAGGACCTTTGTAGATTGCATGCAAAAAGTGACTCAGAAGTGTGATGCAGCAGCTAAAAGAGATAGCGTAGTCTTAGGATGCATTGATAGAAGGATAGTGTCCAGATCAGGGGAGATAATAGGACCACTCTGTTCTTCTTTGGTCAGACCTGACCTTAAATACTTAGTCCAGTTCTAAGTACTGTACAGCCATTCAAAGATTGAGAAGCCCAAACAAGTCCAAAAGAGGGCAAGCAAAATGATTAAGTACCTGGAAACAAAGTACTGTGATGAAAGGAGTTGATTATTTCAGCTTGGAGAAGGAAGACTGGGAGGTATATTGTAGCCATCTTTAAATATATGAAGGGATTCCAAGTATAAGACATTCCACCAAACATTTAGAAAAAAAAACCTGGCTATAAAATTGTTCAATAGTAGAATAGACTGCTTCCAAACTTAGTAAGTTCTCCTTTCTTGGAGGTTTGTATATGATTGTATATCAGCTGGGTCCCAGAGAAAGTGTGGTTGCCTCATGTGCAACTACAATTTCTATTTTTTCATTCCTTCTTTTTTCTGGTATAGGTTTGAAAATCTGCAGTAGTAACATCCTACTTCTATGTAATAATAATGTGGAACAAGTCATTTCCCATGGGTACAGCAGGATTTATTTCCTGGTGCACTCCATAGAACAAGGTAGTACACTGCAATGGTCATCTCCAATAACTTTGCTAAATGTTAAACTATTACAGTTAGTTCTCCATATTTGGAGGTTTGATTACTCACATATTTGATTACAAATTCTCTTTAGGAATCTCTAGATCTCCCAGTGCAATTCTGTAGTCAACTTCTACCATAGAATGGAAGTTAACAATATAGTTGTGCTGGAAGAACTAAAGTTCCTCAAACCTTTTAAACAGGGGGCCAATTTTATGGTCACTCAGGCATTTGAGGGCCATACTATAGTTTTTGAAAAAACATGAACGAACTCATATGCACAGTGCACATATCTTATTTGTAGTTGGCAGATGGGATAGTCAAGTTAATTAGGATTATTTTTGTTGTTTGCCTTCAAGTCAAGGTGACCCTAAGTCTAAAATTTAGGTCAGAGGCTGGGTAAATGACCTTGGAGGTCTGCATCTGGCCCCTAACCCCAGTGAATGTGGAGGCTGACCATAGTATACAGACTACAGCTCTAATGTTTACCTTCTACATAGTCTTTGGGGACTAAATGCTGGGCCTCTAGTGAAATGGAGTTAGTTTCAAAGTGAATCCGCTTGAAGACCTTACCATTAAGTTCATGCTCAAGACTTGCCTGTTTGTAGGTGTTTGCAAGTCACAACTAAGTCATATGATGTGACTTTGTGAACCATTCCAGTTACACCTTTAAAGAATAATTTTGTGTGAGTAAAGAGCTAATAGGTTTTGACCATAACTGTAATTTTGAGGACTTCTGGTACAGCCATTTAATATACTGGAAATTTTATTGTCAGGATGCATACATTATTGGACATATAACCATGTGCAGTAGAAAGAAGTTGTTGTATTAGCCCTCTTAGGCCTGATATATCACACTGACAATGTGAAATAGCAAAATATAAAGTTTAAGCATAAAAGTGCTATGCAGTTAGCACTACTGATCTGAAGTTATGCACGTGACAACATTAGGCAGCATGGCTTGGTTGACATCCTAATTTATTTATGGCAGTGGTCCATCTTGTTCTAATTACATGCTGCAGTAATGTCAAGTGAGCATAAATGACGATGTCAATAAAGGGGAAATGCTGCAAGCCTGTGGCATTCAAAGAGTTTTCCAGCATCAAAAGGCCAAATGAGGATAAAAACCTACAAAACAATCTCTATAAAGTGTGTCCGGAAGGCATGTAGTTTGTCTTTTGTTTAGTCTTCAGAGCATTTTACTCTTCTGCATAAATGTTAAAGGCTTCTTTTGAAATTCAGTTGCAAGCCACAGAAATCTCTCTCCTGTCCATTATGCTCTAATCATATTTAATACCAAGCCTTTTGACAGCCTGAGGTTTGCCATATAAACAAGAATTTGAAAGTTTTACTGTCAAAACAAACCATAAGTTTATGACTATCAAAATTCGGCTTTGGTAGAGTTCAGTAAGAAAAAAACAGGTTTTGCCTACAGAAGATTCTGGGGTCAACCCCTGATATCTCCATGTAGAGGTAGGAAAGACTGCCCTGAAATCCCTCTTGGTCAGTGGAGATAAAATTGAGCTAGGGGGATTATTACTTTGAGTCTATATATGATAGCTCTTCATGTTCTGTACCATGACTCTCTAAGGAGAGATGGTCCAATTTTTGGTTAATTTAATGTTAAAACACACCAGCACTTAACTACACACTCTGTGTGTGTGTGAATGTTCAATTTTATTAAATATGCAGTAGGCAAGATGACCATCTGATGCAGATAGGGCCTTAACCTCCATTTCTTTCCTTGTGGTTTATGCATTTCAGATTTGATCTGAACACAAACAGGCTCCCCATTCCCTGAGAAAAACCCACAATGTAATATAGTGGGGAAATTGCTCATTCTTATGGAAATGGCAGGATATGATTAAAGTTAATGTTAGAATGTTAAGAGTGGGGTGTGAGAGATTTACATTTAGCCAGCCATAGTCTTTTGGCTTGACAAAGACCCACGGGATTGTGAGGGTTAATTAAGTGTGGCAGGGAAGAGCTATGTACCCCCATTTTGATCTGGATGGAGGAAATATGAAGCATAAATGTGAGGAGGAGAAGGAGGAAAAGAGGATTGATTCAAATCTCCATCTAGCTATATACGAGGTGACCTGTTTTCTCAGCCTAAGGTTGTTGTGAGGAGAAAATAAAAGAGGATAGAATTCATGTATATCAGCCTAATCTCAGGACAATGGGCTGATGTACGAGTCCACTTATTTTCTGTGTAGTCGTTAAGCCCGAGTCAGCCCTCCTCATGGTGATCCTTTCCAAGTATGAGAAGTTTTGCTCTGAGACATTGGAAGAGGAGACCTGATGGAGAAGGCTGGACTCAGCACTGTACTCTCTCTGCCTCAGCTCCTCTTTTGTAATAAAGGAATCAACTGCTTCTATAAAAGAATCATTGGAGTATTGTGCGTGCAGTGCTTTCGGCAGTTAGTGACAGGGTTCCTCTATGTACTTAAATTATTCTTGTCCATCCCTTGCTTGCATCTTCAGAATACACTCAGGGAAAGTACTGCATGTTTCATGAAGTACAGGGTCATTTAGAATTTTGTTTTGTTTCCACTTTTGCATAAATCCTCTTCCTAAGGTCACACTGGTTTAACCAGAATAGGAAGCGATAGGTTTCTATTGTAGGTTAGCAGAGTGAGCGCCATAGGAATATAACTAGCTCTTTGAATCACACAGTCTGCTAAAAACCCTACATGGATATTCTCTCTGCAGCCAGTTGACCTACTCGGCAGAAAGGTCAGTCTGCAGCATAGGTCAAAAGAACCCTCTGTGCATCAAGGGAAGACACAATCATGGATATATTGCCTCCCGACATCTTAGCCTGAATTCTCCCTGTGCCCTGCTGAAACATCTTAGCATGCCGAAGTAGTAATGAAGCCAGCATTACACATCAACATTACATTCATGGAAGTGTGTGTGTGTGTTTGTGTGTGTTTAAGAAGAAAGAGTAGCCTTTCCTTGAAATGTGATAAGTGATAGGGAATTATCACTGAGATAAGCATCCATAATCTCTGGCAGGATGTGGCATGGTTCTTTCTGAATTATTATCATGTTTACAAAAATAATTGTAAAGATAGAATTGGGCACCTTATTATAAATTCTTATGAACCAAATGAATAAACTTATCTGAATTTTTTAATTAAAAAAACACATGGATCACCTTTATTGATTATTGGAATAGGCACATACCTAGGGAGATGACTGCTCTAAATATTTTGAACACAAAATAGTGCTATTAGTATGCTAAAATACATTTAATACACAAGAAGCCACACACACACACACACACACTGATTGATGTAAAATGGGGACTGAGTTATTTGTTCAATTATACGGAATCCAATATATTGGGTTTGGGGCTGAGTGTGTTTGTTTGTTTAGAAAATTCAAATAAAGCTAGAAAGATACTCATCTTGTTAAGTCTTCATTCTCATGGCACATATCCTAGTGACCTTTGTCTCCTAGCTATGCTGCCTATTTCAACTTCATTTAATTTGCAAAAAAGGGAGGCCACATTGACTTCACTCTCTGACTCTGCACCTAGCTGCCCTCTGCTTCTCTCCTACTTTTATCTTTTCTCAGAAGGCATCCTGTCCTTCCTACCCTACAGTTTGACTTGGCTACTGAAATGCAGCAAACACCCCACACCAGCAGAGGGCAAGGCTAAACAGCCAGTACAATGATATAGTTTCTAGACTGATCTGGAGCATCATATAAGAGATTCTGAATTTAAATAGTATAGAAGAAACAGGAAAAATGTGTAAAAATTATAGGAATAGTGTAATTTAACTCAAGCCTAGCATGTTCAAACCGATGATTGTTTATTGGGATTCAAGGAAGGCAAGAATTATGTGACAAATTGAGAGAAAACTGGCGTTTAAACTATCTGGTTCCTGCAATTGAAACTTCCATTGCTCTTTTGCTGATATGCTCATGCATTCCTACTCTTTCGTTAAAACAATGAAAAAGGTACAATCACATTGGAAATGATGAATAATTTTGCATTTTAATCCATAACGTTTATACATATGTATATGTTGAGGTGTATGGCTATAGACATATAAGCTATCTCACCCATATGATTTTGTTTGTAGCTACTAAACTAACTCTAACATAATTTTCTTATTATTTTTAGACAATCCATGGCCATAAAGGGGCCATAACTGCAGTGGCTTTTGCTCCTGATGGACGTTATCTAGCTACTTATTCCAACACTGATAGTCACATTTCCTTTTGGCAGGTAAGCGAGAGCCATTTCTTCATACCACATTTGAATACTACATTGTCATCTTTAAAACTTTCCAGGATTTGTATTGATAAATCATCTGAACTGAAATATTGTGTTTGTACAAATAGGAAAAATTAAAGTTCAAAGTAGTTTTTCAGCATAAACTATTCTTATTTTCTTTATTTTCTTTATTTATACCCCGCCTTTCTTCCTGAGGGGACATAAGACAGCTAACAATCACACAACTTTGATTAATTTAAACAAAGTGAATACAGAAATTTAAAAACAACCTTTATACAGTACTCTGTGTATTAGGATGAAAAACAGTAACAATATAATAAATACAATTAAAATGCTTTTGAAAAAACACAATCTCCCCCAAAATCCCACCTACAACCTTGCCAGCAGTGGGCCCCTGATCCTTCCCCAAATGCCTGCTAGCAGAGGAAGGTCTTGACCTGCTTGAAGGAAGCAAGTAATCTTAGTATCATTGATCGCCACAGGTATGATTTCACTCTTTTTAACTTAAGAGAAAAGCAGTGGATCAGTGGAAGAACAAGTGCTTTACACCGAAAAAGCCTTAGTTTTAGTCCCCATTTTTCCCTATTGGGGAAGAAAGATTGCAGTGAAAAGACGGAATAATAACTGGTATGGATTGATATGGATAACATTGGGCTTTAGCCAGCCTTGTCCACATGTCACATGAAGGAAATCTGATGGTGGGAGCTAGTTTTGTTGTTGTGTACTTTCAAGTTATTTATGACATATGGCAATTCTAAGGTGAAAACTATCACAGGGTTTTCCTGACAGGATTTGTTTAAAATAGGCTTTTTTTCATTTCAGGAGTGACTTGAGAAACTGCAAGTCACTTCTGATGTCAGTGAATTGGTCGTCTGCAAGGACGTTGCCCAGGGCAGTGTTTCCCAACCAGTGCTCCGGAGCACACTAGTGTGCCATGAGCGATCATTAGGGAAAGCGTGGGAAATTGGAACCTCCAGGAAGGGTGGGGAAGAGTCTAGTATGTTGAAGTATAAAAACCCTAAGAAACCTATCTCGATAAAGGCACAACATTACAAACAACCCCCCTCCCCACCCATTGTCTACTTGGTCTCTCCCTCTCCATGCATTGGGAAGGCCTGTCTCCCTTTCCCCAAGTAGAGACCTCCTCTTGCCTCCTGGGGGTTCTGTGTGGGAAGTTTGGCCCAGTTCTATCATTGGTGGGGTTCAGAATGCTCTTTGATTGTAGGGGAACTATAAATCCCAGCAACTACAACTTCCAAATGCCAAGGTCTATTTCCCTTGAACTCCATCTGCATTCATATTTGGGTATATTGAGTATTCATGCCTAGTTTGGCCCTGATCCAACATTGTTTGAGTCCACAGTGCTGTCTGGATATAGGTGAACTACAACTCCTAAACTCAAGGTCAATGCCCACCAAACTCTTATAGCATTTTCTCTTGGTTATGGGAGTTCTGTGTGGGAAGTTTGTATCTTTCTGCTATTCCTGCCAGGATATCTATGTTGAGTTCATCGAAACAGGTCCAGGTTTCACACTGAGTGTATAAATACATTTTAAATACATATTAACTATATGTGTTAGAGTGTCATTTTGGTTGGTGGTGTGCCCCAGGATTTTGCAAATGTAAAAAGTGTGCCGCAGCTCAAAAAAGGTTGGGAAACACTGGCCCAGGGGATACCCGGATGTTTTGCCATCTTGTGGAAGGCTTCTCTCATGTCCCTGCATGAGAAGCTGGAGCTGGCCGATGGGAGCTCACCCCGCTCCCAGGATTTGAACCACTGTCATTTTGATCAGCAGTCCTGCCAGCACAAGGTTTTAACCCATTGGGCCAACGGGGGCTCCTCCGAGGCTGAAAGAATGTGACTTTCCCAAAATTATCAAGTGGGTTACTATGGCTATGTGGGGATTTGAACCAAGGCACGCTAGACCAGTGGTTCTCAACCTGTGGGTCCTCAGATGTTTTGGCTTTCAACTCCCGAAAATCCTAACAGCATTTTTTGATTTTAATTGCTAATTGTTTGTTTTTATCTGTTAGTGTACAACTGTTTTTAATTGTATTTTACATTGTGGGCACTGGTTGTGACAGGTTGCCATGTGTAAACCGCCTCGAGTCGCCTTCGGGCTGAGAGGGGCAGTATAGAAATATAGTAAATAAATAAATAACAGCTGGTAAACTGGCTGAGATTTCTGGGAGTTGTAGGCCAAAACACCTGGGGACGCACAGGTTGAGAAACACTGCCATAGACCAACAATAATTTCAGCATTTGTTTTACTGGGAATCTTGGAAAGTCATCAAACGTTCTTCAGGAATGAAATTTAATAGTGGAAGACAGTGTATATGATACCCCCCCCCCCAATTATTTAATGTGTGCCAATTTTCTGAGTTACAAAGAATTCCTATCATTGAAGAATTCAGCCACTTGTTCACAGTAGCAAAATAAAGTAGCCAATATGTACCATCTACTACCGTGTTTCCCCGAAAGTAAGACACCCCGATTGTAAGACGATCGGGGTGTCTGGGGGGTCGGCTTATATAAGCCATACCCCGTATATAAGACGTACCTCGTCCCGCCTGCACACCTCCGCGGCACACCTCTTCGCCAGAGCTCCAGGCAAGGGAGGGGGAAAGGAGCCAGGGGCGGGAGGAAGCAGCGACGCGTCACTGTGACGCTGCGATCCTCACCACGCCCTGGCTCCTTTCCCCCTCCCTTGCTTGAGGAAAGAAGGGAGGAAAGAAGCCAGGGCGTGGTGAGGATCGCAGCGTCACAGTGACGCGTCATCGCTGTCCGCCCCTGGCTCTCTTCCTCCTCCCCTTCCAAGGGTGGG
Organism: Anolis apletophallus; assembly: GCA_030556195.1. Taxonomy (NCBI): domain Eukaryota; kingdom Metazoa; phylum Chordata; class Lepidosauria; order Squamata; family Anolidae; genus Anolis; species Anolis apletophallus. The sequence goes on from JARBWK010000006.1 coordinate 22,675,147, forward strand.
AGAAGAGAGCCAGGGGCGGGACGAGCGATGACGCGTCACAGTGACGCGTCGTCCCTTCTCCCCGCCCCTGGCTCTCTTCCTCCTCCCTTCCAAGGGTGGGAGAAGAGAGCCAGGGGCGGGATGAAGCGATGACGCGTCACAGTGACGCGTCGTCCCTTCTCCCCCGCCCCTGGCTCTCTTCCTCCTCCCTTCCAAGGGTGGGGGAAGAGAGCCAGGGGCGGACAGCGATGACGCGTCACAGTGACGCGTCGTCCCTTCTCCCGCCCCTGGCTCTCTTCCTCCTCCCTTCCAAGGGTGGGAGAAGAGAGCCAGGGGCGGACGGGCGATGACGCGTCACTGTGATGCGTCGTCCCTTCTCCCGCCCCTGGCTCTCTTCCTCCTCCATTCCAAGGGTGGGAGAAGAGAGCCAGGGGCGGACGGGGCGATGACGCGTCACAGTGACGCGTCGTCCTTCTCCCGCCCCTGGCTCTCTTCCTCCTCCCTTCCAAGGGTGGGAGAAGAGAGCCAGGGGCGGACGAAGCGACGCGCGTCACAGTGACGCGTCGTCCCTTCTCCCCGCCCCTGGCTTTCTTCCTCCTCCCTTCCAAGGGTGGGAGAAGAGAGCCAGGGGCGGACAAGCGATGACGCGTCACTGTGACGCTGCGATCCTCACCACGCCCCTGGCTCTTTTCCCCTCCCTTGCCTGGAGCCCTGGCGAAGAGGTGTGCCGCGGAGGTGTGCCGCAGGTGTGCCGCGGCACACCTCCGGTGCGGCGGCGGCGGCGGTGGCGGCGGCGTGGCGTGGCGATGGGGTACGTCTTGGGTTATATAAGACGTACCCCGAAAGTAAGACGTAGGGGGACTGTTGGGGGGGGAAAAGACAGTAAGACGCTGTCTTACTTTCGGGGAAACACGGTAGGGAGTTCTCCTGCACAAATCCTCTGCAGATAATAAGAAGGATATAATTGTCAAGGGCCAGTTAATTTGAGCAAGGCTCATGAACACCTTCCCATCAGGTCTGCTTTTTGTTTTGAATCAGAGTCTATGTAGGCAGCCATTTCTGTGAAAGATAATGCCCTGACAGTAGAATTATTGCTTCCTTGGACCCCTTATTCCTGTAACTATCAGCTAATAGTATATAGTTTTAATCTACCATGACATTCTGCATGTCATTCAGTGGTAACTGTATGTGTTATTAAGAGTATTGAATTATTATCCATCATCACACAGAGTGTGATTTCTGAAGCAGTGAATAAGAACTGTAAAAACGCTCTTCCATCACTTGCATATATTTAGTTGAGTTACACGGGAAGATCTAGAAAGCAATCAGATGTATTGATTGAGATGTTTTACATGATCATCTAAAATTGCAGGGGGTGGCAGGGACAATGCTCCTAACCTGAGCGTGTGTTGACATATAAACTGCAGGGCTTAAATCTTGCGTGTGTGTTTTAAATATGATTTTTTTTCTTGCTGTTTAAAAAGACAGCATTAACATAAAGGGTTAAAATTAGCCAACACATTGCATTTAAAATGTAACCCTGTGCACTAGTGATTCCTCCTCTCCCTCCACCCCACAGTGGTCTATTCAGCACTACTATTAATGCAGGAAAATCAGTAACATTAGTCATCTTAAAAGGGTTATTACTCAAGATGATTTAAATTGTGAAAATGTCAGTGGGGCTTGCATGCTCCCTGCTACAGATGCCATGATTTACACTCTCTGACACCATTCTGCTGCTGAGAAGGACCAGGGAAAAAAGTAATGGCTTCTGTGTTGCACTGATCAGAATTCAGAACATGATATCGACAATAGCACATCTTAAAAACGTCTTCGGATATGCCAAGGTTTTCATGTGTCAAAGTCCGAGACACACAGCCAAGGCGTCATGTACACTGGGTTTATTCGGAGCCAGAGATCCTAATATGTTGAGAAGATTACAGAAGCATTTAAGTCACCACAGGGCTATTTCTTTATTTCCTTGTTTTAGAGCACATCACATGCGTACCAAAGTGATATAAATTGTCCAGTTATCTTCTGATTTGGAAGCTCCAGTATTTACAGATTCATTCCCTTGATATTTTGCTTTATAGAGCGAGCTGATAGAGATATAAAAAGCTGGTGCCTGTTGGAGCTTCCTTGGCCCCATCCCTCCCATCCCTGCCAGCCTGCCTGCCTTTCAAAATATACTGTCAAAAACACACCCACTCTATTATTCAGGAAGCTGCAGTAACCAGAGACAACTATTTCCATTTCCATTTGCAGGAATCTGCAGTTGTAACACTTCCAGATGCACTCATTCCAATGGAGAAAAAAGATAAACAAAGCTCATTTTGTAAATCAGTTCTTGGTCCCTTTAAATCAGTTCTTGGTCCCATTATATTGTGATTGCAGTGGTATTCTTTTAAAAAAGTTTTACATTAAATTTGATTCAACTGTCTGGAACAAAAGAGGAAGGTAAACTCTCTCCTACCAAAATCCTATTGCCTCAGTTCATTGATTCAGTGCAGGTGAAGTATATGGGCTGCAGGAAGCACATATCCAAAATAATTTCACATCACTGGAATGTATTTTGAAGGTGGTAGGACGGAGAGAAAGATAGCAAAGGAGTAAATGTACAGAAGAGTAGTGGCAATTATTCCTGACTTATACATCTTTCAAAGTATTAGAAGCACTTTGCATATATTGACTTGCCTCCTGTCGGTTAGATCCAACTAGAGTAGACCTATTCCATTTCTTGTTGAATGGTGAGCAACATATAGGTATATTGCATTGACTGAATAGGTCTACTCAAGTCAAGACTGACAACAAGATAGTATTCTTGTTGTCAGTCTTGACTTGAGTAGACCTATAATACTATCTGTTGAATCTGACGGAGGGCAAACTGGACACTAATAAGGACAAGATGTTTTACTATATGGCAGCGGCAGCAAGGGTTGTATTGGCTAGGAGCTGGAAACAGGAAAACGCTCCGAAACCAATAGAATGGGCTACAAAATTGATTGAATTTATGGACATGGAGCAATTGAAATGTTTAGTAAATAACCAAGGCCCTAGGAACAAAATCAACTGGCAGCCCGTTAAAGCCTATTTAAAAGATATAAGGATCTAAGGAGGAACGGCAATGACAAAAGAAGACTGATGGTGATTTAAAACAAATTTTGAGATTACGAATGTCAAGTATGGACTGATCCCCAGTCGTCCGGATTGGAAGACTACAACTTCAACTTTATCTTGCTAACATACTTGCTAGCACACTTTACTCTTTCCTTCTATTTACTCTTTCCCTTCTCGCACACTCCTGTCCTTTTTTCTTCTTCTTTTTTCCTTTTTTCCTTTTTTTTCTTTCTCTTTTTCTCTTTCTCTGCCATTTCTCTCTCCACTCTTTTTCCACTCTGTTTCTTTTATCAATTACTGTAAAACAAACTCAATAAAAATATTTAAAGAAAAGAAAAAAGACTAACAACAAGATATAGGCAATTTCTCACAAGTCCTTCCAAAGAAATGTTGTAAGTCGGCCCACACTGTTATCACTTATATGTAGAATTGTGAGTAAAGAACGCTGGAAGAGAACATTGCCTTGCATAAACCCACGTTGTAAATTACTGGCTTAACTGGACAGAGTATGAAATTGGTGTTTCCTAACTCATGCTTAGGAACCCCCAGTGGCTCCAAGATCACTCTGGCCACATGACCTTGGAGGTGTCTATGGACAATGCCAACTTAAAAATGGAGATGAGCCCCACCCCACAGAGTCGGACTCGACTAGACTTAATTTCATGGGGAAACCTTTACCTTAACTCATTCTTAGCACCACTGTTACCATGACCCTTTGGATTGGATATTTTCAAAATTAAACAAAACTCTCACATAAGTGTTTTGTCTTTGTTGGTTTTGTTATTGTTGCTTCTTTTTTCATCTCAAGGTGCTCTTACCCTTCACTTTCCTACCTCCAGGATCACAGCTGCTTCTGTGGTTTTGCTAGGTAAGCTCAAACTTTGCTTACCTAGAAGCAAGGCACACACATATGTCCCCACATACAAATTGCAACAATAGGTGACTGTTTGCCAGGCCAAATCAGAAGAGATATTCTTTCTCAACTATTATTAATAACTAACATATGTCCTTAGTTTTCTACTCTTTTGTCACACTATAAATGACCCACTAGCAGGAGACTCCCTTTTATCTATTAAAAGGATAAATATCTGATATCATTGTTATTTTTATATTGCTAAACTGGCCAGCTCTTTAGAAAAAGGGAAACTAGCACAAACCTGGAGCTTATTTATGTCTGTTTATGGTTTAAAATGTTTTTGTTAGTGTTTCGCCCACCATTTACAAGCATGAGTGAAGCATAAACAAAAACATTTACATAGAGCTGTAAAACACCTTTAAAATAATGGATCGTGATCATCTGACACAGTGATCATCTAAACAGTCTTTGTGGACCCATCTTAAAAAGAAAACCGTTAAATGTGGAAAACGTAAAGGTAAAGGTTTCCCTTTGCCATTAAGTGTAATCATGTCCAACACAGGGGGGTGGTGCTCATCTCCATTTCTAAGCCGAAGAACCAGTATTATCCGTAGAAGCCTCCAAGTGGCTGGCATGACTGCATGGAGCACTATTACCTTCCCACCAAAGTGGTACCTTTTTATGTACTCACATTTGCATATTTTTGAACTGCTAGGTTGGCAGAAACTGGGCCGAACAGTGGGAGCTCATCCCACTCCCCAGATTCGAACTGCTGACCTTTTGGTCAGCAAGTTCAGCAGCTCAGTGGTTTAACCCACTGTGCCACCATTTATTATTTCGAACATTTCTAACCCACCCTTATCAACTCCTGAGGGGGGACTCAGGGTAGCTTATATTGGTAACAATTCGATGTCATGAGATAATACTAGGGCGGGTCAATAAGTCCTTGACTTTTTGAATTTCCTGCCTCTTAACTGAAATGGCAACACTGCTCCTGTTAACAGGCATCTGTCAGTTGACTCTTGTCAAAATTTGAACAACCTGCGCCATTTAGTTTGTGTTTGACAGCCATTGATAGCAGACTACAGCGTGATTTGAGGAGAAAATGGAAAAAAGTGAATTTCGGGTGCTCATTAAGCATTATTTTTTGTGTGGAAAAAAACCATCACCCAAACCAAGGCTAAGCTTGATAAATACTATGGGGACTCTGCACCAACATTTTCAGTGGTAAAAAAGTGGTTTACTGAATTTCGTTGTGGCCGTACATTCTGGACGCCCAGTTGAGGTCACCACACCCAAAACAATTGAAAAAATTCACGATATGTTGTTGGCCGATCGGAGATTGAAAGTGCGAGAGATTGTGGAAGCCATAGGCATCTCATAAGGCTCAGTGGTTTCGATTTTAAATGATCACTTGGGTATGAGAAAGCTTTCCGCAAGATGAGTGTCGCGTTTGCTCACAATTGAGGGTGAACACATGTGCAGTTGCCATGGCAACAATCCATGGATTGGGATATGAATTGCTCCCTTATCCACCATATTCTCTGGATTTAGCCCCGAGTGACTATTTCTTGTTTCCAAACCTGAAGAAATGGCTCGGCAGAAAGAGATTTGACCCCAACAATGAAATCATCTCACAAACAAATGCCTATTTTGATGACCTCGACAAATCTTATTTTTTGGAAGGGATAAAAAATTGGAGAAACGTTGGACAAAGTGTATTGAGTTGAAAGGAGACTACGTTGAAAAATAAAATGATTTTTTAAAATCCAGAAACCTGTGTTTCATTCAAAAAGTCACTGACTTATTGACTTGCCCTCGCACACTATAACAAATAAACATCAATTTAAAACAGTGAATAAAACATCAAGGTAAAACAGATTAAAATCCAATTGAAACACTGTCAACAATGCATATAGCTAATTCCAGTCCGATCCAAAGTACTGTCATGCTTGCTGTCCAAAGGCCTGGTCCCAGAACCATGATTTAACCTTCTTCCTAAAAGAAAGGAGAGAAGACGCCGACCTGATCTCGCTGGGTAGCAAGTTCCATAGGTGTGGGGCCACCAGGGGCTTCTATGTGAAGAATTAGCTATATTTTATTGTGTAATGTAACTTTCATGAGGAACGTTAGGAAAGTTTTTATTGATTCTCAGTAGCTAAAACATCATTTATTCTTACAGAATTAGTAGAAGGAAACTGGTTAACCCTAGCACAGGAGTCATGTTACAATCACCAGGAAGTGTTTTTGAAGATTCTCTTTAAAAATCAAGATGAGATTCCTTCACTGTTTGTGCTTCCAATATTCCTCATTATTAAATACTTGGATTTCCATTGTGATGATTGTTCTTTTCCCCCCCTTTCTTTCCATGGTGACAGATGAACACTTCTCTTCTGGGGAGTATCGGAATGCTGAATTCTGCGCCACAGCTCCGATGCATCAAAACATACCAGGTTCCCCCTGTCCAACCTGCATCGCCAGGTTCTCACAACGCCCTCCGACTCGCAAGGCTCATCTGGACTTCCAATCGCAATGTTATTCTTATGGCACATGATGGCAAAGAACATCGGTTTGTGGTGTAAAGTCAAGGTGTCTCCACTCCCTTTCTTCCAAATACAATTTTATTTAAATACCCCCTGTATTGCTTTTCTCCCTCTTTGTGATCATAACACTGGAGGGTCAATACCAGTTCCCACAAACATTATCAAGCAGCATTGGCCAGGTGGCATTTACTCTGCTTGCTTCTCTATAGAAGAACCCTGCTTAAGCCAGCTATTGACCTACAGGGATATATTTAATCTCAGCAGTTATGCGAGTGTGTAGGATCATTCCCTTATCAATGGTATGGTGAGGACCTTGAGAACACAACTGCCTTGTTAGGTGTCTGGAATGTCTTGATTTTACAAGGGTTAGTTGGGGTTTTTTAAAAAAAAATTAATCAAGTTACAATATTTAAGCTGGGCTGATTCTAATCACTTTGAGAAAGACTAAAAACATCCACAGGGTTTAATTTTGTTTTTTAAGAAAACCTAGAAAGTATTTCACACCTCAATGTTTACGAAAAGCTACAATGAGATGTTTACATGAACCTCCTTCCAGCAACTGTTGGAGGATTACTGAGTTGGGATTTATTTTAGGCCATGCTTCATGCTTTCAAGGGAGTGGGATGAAGTGGGTTATCACATGCCCCTACAGCTCTCCACGTGTGTTCTTTTGGCATTTCTTGATTTACAGGAAAGAATTGGATGATCCCTTTGTGTATAGGGGCTCCCAGGTGCCCACTCGAGCTGCTGGTTCACAGCATCAAAGGTTTATTGTATCTGTCAGGCTTGAGATTTCATGAGAAAATATATGGGAAAGAGGTTTTTCCATTTCAGCTTGCTTCCTCGTGTACATTCCTGATTGATTTGCAAATGATGACGTAGTTTAATAAGTGAAGAGACAATTTTATGTTTCTTATGTCAGGGAAGAGAGAGTAAGATCAGTTTATTATTATTATTTTAATGAAAATTGCAAGGTTGCAAAGAGAGGACAGGGATGAATATCAATGTTTGGCTTTGCTGCTACTCTAGATATTAGTGTCTGCAAGTAGATTGTGCTTGCACTAGGCCTGTGGAGACTATAAAGATCCCTCACAAACAGACCACTGAATGTTATTGCGGTACAAACTAATTATGATGCAGAATCGTTTCAACATTGTGATTTCACTGGGAAACAAATATTTTAAGCACTGGAAGCATTTGGTGAGGCACATCACTGCTTGCTAATGTGGAAAGTATAGATATATGTTAACTTGCGGTTCCGTTTTAATACATTGATACCTTTTTCTTAATAGGAAGGTCATCTGTAATGATGTTCACATATCTGCTACATTTTGTGCATTAAATTTGATTATAGGTTTTGACCATAGGACAGCAGGAAAAACAGAAGAGGAGACATTTTATTTAAATGCAAACACAGGTGATGTTTGTCTTGTATCTTATTTGCTGTGAACCTGAAAAGCAGAGGCCATGATCTTAATGTATGCTGAATTCTGAACAATTTAAAAATTCTAATTCAAAAATGGAACTTGATAACAGAAAAAAAATAAATTCAAAAATGGAACTTGGTAAAGAAAGGATTGCTTCCAAGCTGAAAATGTTGGGTGCTTTCTTTGAAGTACAGCTTCTTTTCCCCATTAAAATTAATGAAAATTGTGCAAGAGTAGTTCAGCATCCTTGCACTCGTCTTACTATTTTCAGTGGGAATTGCATCAGAACAGTTCCTCTAGTTTGCATACATTGATATTTTTTTGCTAAACAACTAGGTGGTCTATTTAATACAGTGTACATGTAAGTAAGATTACATAGGCTACAATCAGCATATCTATCTTCTTCAGATTTTAAGAGCAGAGCAAGACCGTTAGGAATATTTATCTCATAGCGCTATAAATTTATATTGTTTTTAACTATTGCGAAGCGTAAGTAGTGTGTTTGGTGATGGTAACAATTCTGTTGTAGAATTTCAACATTTGTTTTAAGTGAGCCATTGCATGTACATTGTATTTATCAAAAGTGGATGTGTTTTTTTTAAAGGAACATGTATACATTTGTTTATTAAATCAAAATATTGTAATGTCATAAATGAAGAAAAACCTTCTTGTGAATTTCCATGTAGACATTCCAGAGTCATATTTACTTCTTCCTTTGATACACACACCTACATTTTGCCTTTCCTTACAGTTTCTTCAGTTCAAACCTCAATGGAACTCCTTTGCTTGGGGCTCTGTGCAGGCAGGAAACTGTGTGTCATTTCGGTTCTGGCTAATGCCTCTTATGTGCGGTGGGTTGTCATATAAAGACTACCCCCCAGGATGGAGAGAAAGAGCAGCTCTTCTCACACCAAGCTCTATGTTGGCCTACTATGGACAAAACATTATATTACACTAATCATAAGGCTAAATCAAGTGTTAAGCCTGCCTAGATTGGACCTCTTCAAGGGATTTATTTTAGTCACAATTGACATTAAGATCCCACTGATTTCAGTGAATCTGCTGACCAGGGTTGGATTTAGTTCAGGGCTCCCACTGAAAATCTCATCCTAATACCAAGGGTTTTTTAACTCCCCTTCAATAGATATTGTAAAATGTTATCCATGCTATTATGACCTCATGAGTTTGTCTTCTGGAAATCTATGTTGTGGGGTTTGGTGAGGAAACACAAAAAGGTATGACGCAGGGCACAAATCAGTTTTGCCATATGTCACAATAGAAGAAGTCTCAGCAAGTGACTGCTTTTTCCACATGCCAACAGCTATTCTTCAGTAGTTAGAAGTTGCATCTTCTGTATCTATTAGACCTGCTGCAATTGTTCTGAAATATCATAAAACTTACATCGCTGCTCAGTTTCTGTTAATTTCAGTGGAATTTGTGAGGTGGTACAACATGTTTATTTATAGTGGATGGTATGGAGCAACTTTACTCAGTGACTGGTACCTGTAACTGCCTCTATTTATTTTTCTACATATCCTTAAATGAGTTTTTCTTGAATTCCGGTATTTAAGGAAACAAAAAACGTAACCATGGAAAAACACAACTTCTTGTGCTTCTTCTGTCAAGAACTTTATTTTGTGCTTTTAGGGGTCTAATTTAGAAGACTCTACACGAGATTAAATCTTCTGTGGCTATGTTACACATGGCAGTCTGCACCTATAAAAAGAAAATCAGGCTTTTAAAACAGTAGGAAAGCTAGTCTACACAAAGAAGTTATTTAAACAGAAGAATCAATATTTATGTACTAGGAACTGCAACAATCCTCAACGTCCTGAATGGGGGCACTGGGAGTGGGAGGAGGAACATCCTCATTGAAATGAATGGTGGTGGTGCCACTTAGCACTTTGTGGATTTTTACCTTGGATTCCCTTAACATCCACATATGCAAATCTGCACCTGAGTGACTCTCTCAGCCCTCAGTGCAAAGTTCATCACATCTTAGATCTTTCAGCACTGCAGTAAAATTTGTATTGTCATTCCAGTGTAAGCTTTTAGTGTTTTATTGATTTGTTTAGTACTGTATTTGGATTTGTCCTTGTAAATGTAGAGGCGTACTTGGCTTCATTGGCAGTTTACAAGCAAAAGATGACATGATGAGACACCTGTATGAAGTCGTTGTCATGACTATCATTGCAGTGTATGGTAACTGATTAAAATGTCTGCCTTGAAAAAAAAATGACTTGACAATTCCACTTACTGGCTCCTGCATGTAACTGAAGGGTCGTGTGTATACAATATCTCTGAAATAAATACTAAATAATACTTTTTCCCAGTCCTGATTCCAATTGCTACAGCAACTGTGTGTGTGTATAGTAGGCCAGATTGGATGCAAGGAACATATACCCGCCAATGAAAGCATTCTCTGCACATTCAGTTCCTCCTGACTCCCATAGCATTGAGAACAGATTAGGTTGTGAAAGCTTGTCACAAATTTCTGTGCACTTCTATTAGCTGCCAACATACAGAGAAAGGACTGGGAAATGCAGACTAGTGTAATACCATCACACCAACTAAACTCTATTGAATGCTTTATGATGACAGTGGCTCACGTAGTGCATCATAACCATTTTGGACAGCGGCTTGTAATAATCTCTAGCTTAATTTTGTATTAATTTCAGTGCAGCCCTTTCCCCATATATCTGGAACATTTCATTATTGCAGATAATACCCAATTTCAAAAGTTCCAGCATATTCATAAGCCAATATGAATTACGAAATAATCCATCAGGTTTGATATGATTTTGTTTCCTGAAAGAAAAACCTTTGTCCTCTACCTATTTTAATTGCCCCTTTGTCACACAAGAAGATCGTGTGTCTCTTTCTCTCCCTCATTTCTTTCTCTTCCTTTTTTAAGAAACAGAGATTGGAACAAATGACTGAGATGTGTAGTCAAGGACAGCTTCCCAGTGAGAAAATAGGAGGAGAGCGTGTTGTGTTTGCTTTATCCAAAAATGTTGAGCTTGGATCTGCATACTTGCGATATCACTAGGCTAATCAGTCTACAGGAAAGATCATAACAAATAATTATGCCTGCCTTTTTCCCTTTGAGGTTTTCATATGAAAGGGAAGAATGGAGATGGATTGAGGTATTTGTTACATAACAGAAGAGGGGAGTGATGCTGGATAATCACAGCGGACTCATAACGGCAACACTTCAAGCACCTCTTGATTTTCAAGGTGTGTTCCTATGTTAGAATAATTGATGGCTTAATTTTTTTTCCTATAGGTAGAATCTGCACAGTAACCATTCTATTGCTGATCACATAAACTGATCAAACGCAGAAAGGGCATGACATTAATAGGAAGGTAAAGCCAGGCAGTGCTGGATGAACTTTCACCTTTCACCTCTTCAGCTGACAGACAGAGCGGAGTGTTGAAAAAAATCAATACTTAGGAGCCAGGAGGGAAATATTTCCAACCTCTAACTAGAGAATGTATTTTGACAAGGCCAAGATAATCCAAGCTGCACAGGAGAAAGAGAAAAGAAGACTCATTTTTAAAGCTTGACACTTCAAGGTGTTTTTGTACAATGGTTTAGAGAAAGCATCGATAAAGTACAAATACCAAAGGTCAAAAAGAAAAGCAGGGGAGAATTTCAGAAATTACATGCATTGTCTCCTTCTTGCTTATTTTACCAAATAACAAGACTGGAGACAAAGAGTTGATGACCAAATACATATAATTTATGCACATATGCACGTTAAAAATTGTATGAATTCTACCAGCTCATCTTTCTTCTTTTTTATAGAAAATGGGGATGGGGATTACAGGCATCTGTGTTCTGCCTGAAGCAATTTCATTGTGCAGCACGGCTGACTCTTGCCTGCTCTGTATTGTATTCTAGTGCTGTCTTGTAGAGGTTGCTTATAATATCATCTAGTGAATTGTTGAGCATTCTCTTACAGAAAGGAGGGGTGTGTATGTGTATCCAAAATCAGGTGGGATTTGCTTAGACCCCTCTTAACCTTTAGATCCACCTTCACACATTCATGTGCACTAAAGGTTGCCAGCGGCAAGTGTGAACAGATCCCTTTGACAAACACAAGTTGAGGTGACACAAGAATGCTCTGGATGTACTCATTTTTGCTTTTAGAAGTCACCATTGAATTTTGCAGTCATTGTGTAGTGAATGTGTAAACCAGGGCTTTTAACACTTTGACTCCCCACATTTTGTGATATAATTTAGAACTAAAATAGATTTTTTTGCTATTGTTACCACTTGTACACAATATACTTGATACTAGAAAGATGCTAGAGAGAGAGAGGAGGGAGGGAGGGAGGGAGGGAGGGAGGGAGGGAGGGAGGGAGGGAGAGAGAGAGAGAGAGAGAGAGAGAGAGAGAGAGAGAGGAAGGATTGGGGCACTAAAGTAAAATTACCAGTTATAGGTTGCATAAGTATTAAGTCAATGCTGACTACAAGCACCTATGCAGCAGTTACACTTACACTTGCACAATCACACAGGTGCTCCATCCTCAGTCATAGACAAGGCACAGGGGGAACGTACTCAGGGGAATGATGGGCTCTTAGATACACCTCAATTGATTATCCTTGATAAATGCACCAGGAATGTCAAGGAGGAGGACAATACTTTACACCTACACAATCTGCTTCAACAGGGACACTTTTTTGGGACCTACACACTACTTTGCAAAAAAGGAAATAAGTCTAAGTAGTAGGTGGCTCCCTCCTTAGAGGAATGGAAGTTGTAATTTCCAGACTGGGCAGGATGGCTTGAGAAATATGCTGCCTCCCAGGGCAAAAGTACAACATGTCACTCAGAGGCTCACCAGGCTCCTCAAGCCCCATCACCCACCTGCTTTCATGTTGATTTATGCAGGAACCAATGATACTGCTAGGTATACTTTTCAAAAGATCACAAATGGTTTTCGAGCTCTTGGAGCAGTGTAATATACAGGTGGTCTTTTCATCCCTCCTCCCTGTTGTAAGACATGGCCCTACAAAGGCCAGAAAAATGGTACAGATCAATAACTAGTTCATAAAATGGTGTCAGGAGGAATGCTTTAGCTTTTTCTGCCATGGCCTTCTCCAGGAGGAGGGTGTACTGGCAAGGAATGGGGTACATCTCACAGAAGTAGGAAAACACATTTTTGCTCACAGACCCACAAACCTCATCAGGCGCACTTTAAACTAGGTCCACTGAGGGAGCGGGACAACATCCTTTAAACTAGGTCCACCGAGGGAGCAGGACAACAGTACTTTATCCACAACCACAGGGAACCACCTAAAGGCTAAACAGAGTCTTCATAGGTATGAGTCTTCATAGGTAAGTACAACCTTTTGTATCTGGATCCTGATTATTCTTGGCAAAATTGCTCTAGCTACATCATTTTGGAAAGGATCTGTTGTTGAATAACAGCTTGTGACAGAATCCCAATCATATTGAGCTATGGGTTTAAACTTGTATATTCTAAGAAACCCAGGTTCATCTTTTGAGCCCAGTGTTGCCCAAGCCATGTTTCTTTTGCCATATGAAGCAGGTTTTCCTCTAGAATTGTCCTGTATCCATCTTGCCTCCAATCCCTACCCCATTTCCCAGTCCTCACTCATGAAAAGCATCCTCACAATATGATGCTATCCGTAGCATGCTTCACTCTATTAATGGTCTTAGGGCAATGAGCCCTGATGGCTTTGTACCATACAGGATTTTGCAGCAAATATTAGTTTAATTTTTTGTTTAATCAAACAAACAAAAAACCTTTTTGAGAGGTTTGCTTTGACTTTTTTTTCAAAATGATCATTAATGTGAGTTTGCTTCAGCAATGGTTTTCCATTTGCCACACTTCTGTGAATCCCAATGTTGTGAAATATCCACAAATAATGATGAAATGATCAATTCCTAAAGATGGAACATGACTGTAGTAGAGGAGGACGCAATGGAGAAAAGTGACAGGGTGAGAGATGGTGAGTAGGTGTTTATGCACGTGGAAGACCTCACCTCTTATATTCAGTACCTCCTTTCCTTATCCTCTCAGTACAGTGCTAACCAATAGTATCAGACCACACCTTTCCCAAGGAGCTTCACAAAGCAGAAGGATATTTTGGCACAGCCACATTTTTTCTCATTTTGACACAAGGATAAAATTTGATACCTCTTACTATATACAAGTACACAGCTCTTTCATTATAGTAGAGGAAGAATATATCTGCATGTGTCCTTTGAAATTTTTGAACTGTTCCTACCATCTTTCAGAATTAGCATGCTCTTTCAGGAGGATATACATAATATTCATGCTTTGGCAAGAAATGCAGAGTGGGCCCTATGGTTCACTAGCTTTTGCCCAGTGCTGTTTAGACAGGAATGAGCTGCTGGGTCCTTTGTGTCAGAGTAGATATTTCTCCCTTTTAATCCTCATCTCAGTATAGTACAATAAGTGTGTTGAGAGGTAGCCATAGACTCATGATAGATTCCATGATTACTCAGAGACTTCAACTTGGTCATTGTTGTTCCAAGACATGCACTTTAAATATTTCTTTCTACTGTTTCTCTCAGATGAGTTGAAACTTACAATTTGAAACAGAGTGGACGGGATGGGGAAGGAGCAACAATTTATGTACCTGGTTGGCATAGTCATAGTTACAACTATTTGCATAATATGCAAAATAGATTTCCAATGGCATATGGCAACCACAAGATCCCACATGGTGTAATGGTTTGATCATTGGACTATGTCTCTGAAGACCAGAGTTGTAATTCAAACTTAGGGTATGGAAGTACATGGGCTAACCTCAGGAAAGTTACACTCAGTCCTAGCGAAAGGCAAAGAGACATCTCTGAATAAATCTTGCCAAGAAAACCTCATGATAGGTTCACCTTAGGGTAGCCATAAGGTGGAAATGACTTACAGGCACACCACCACAACGACATTGTTCTGGCATCTTAGGAGTATGAAAACAGGCTCCTAGTTCTCAAAGTATTTGTAGTTAGTTCCTACAGTATGTTAAATATTTATTTTCAATAACACATGTTTAACCAATAGAAGATGTTGTTTTCATTGGGGATATAGTGCCCATTGTGATTTTGAAAAGTACAGGAAGAAGGCCCCTCCTCCCAAGTGACCTAGGGCCCTTCCAGACAGGCCCTATATCCCAGGATCTGATCCCAGATTTTTTGTTTATCCTGTATTATCTGACAGTGTGGATTCATATAATCCTATTTAAAGCAAAAAGCCTGGGATCAGATCCTGGGATATAGATCTTGTCTGGAAGGGTCCTTAGAGTCTTGAAGTTGAGCATAGTGGAACAATGCCAGAAAAAGGCTGATTGATACATAAAAATAACATGCATTTGTTTACAGAATTTTAGATTCTTGTTTTCAATTTGCTCTTTATTTAAGAATGTGCTTATGCTAATTTTCCTATACAAAAAGGGAGGCAAAAAAGTTGAAGTATCTAGCAAAATATTTTGTTAAGAAAAAACTGTCATTAAAGTATATAGATGCATGCAGAGAAGCCAAAATAAAGTGATATACAGTAGGGAGAAAGTATTTAGTCAAATACCAATTGTACAAGTTCTCCCACTTAAAAAGACGAGAGAGGCCTGTAATTGACATCATAGGTAGTGCAGTAGTTGAGTCTGTATCTGAGGCTGGGAGAGTGCAGCCTGGGGTCAGGAATGTGAAACGGGTTAATCGTGAGCAGGAGTCTGATGAGGAACATGAGAGGAAAAGGATAAGACAAATACTTAATGAATCCTCTGATGAAGATACCTTCCTGGGGTTCTCTGGGGATGATGGGTCTGGTGGTGAGGAGCAGACCATGGGGGATGGGAATGAAGATTCAGAGGTGTCTGATGATATGGACTGGACTAAGGTTCAAGAGATTTGTGATATTTGCGAGGAGCCAACTAGTGACTTTTATGGGATTTGCTGAGGATGGGAACTGGAGTATGGATGATCAGTCCTCATGTTGGAGCGATGTAAGTCGTAGCAGGAAAAGAAGGGATTGGCATGAGATGCAAAAGGCAGCACGTGAAGCTGTATTAACAGCTGTAAGGGCTAATGATGGGGCGTTAGCTCAATCAAGTTCTGAGGAGGAATTGTGAATAAGAGGGACTTGGAAATAACCGT
The DNA here is from genome assembly GCA_030556195.1 of Anolis apletophallus. Lineage (NCBI taxonomy): Eukaryota > Metazoa > Chordata > Lepidosauria > Squamata > Anolidae > Anolis > Anolis apletophallus. Next base: position 22,691,216 of record JARBWK010000006.1, read on the forward strand.
TCCATTGCAGCTAGCAAAATGTTGCTTTGCCATCCATGTCCTGCCTTCTGTCACTGTGTTGCTGCGTTCCTGTGGACTGATTCTTGGATTTGAGTTTGGACCTTGGACTTCCTCCGTGGACTTGGGTATTGTATTGTTTGGGGTCTGCATCTTTTTTCCTTTGTTTGGCTACACCGCATTTGCTTCCTGTGTGCTAGTTGCTGCTGCCGCTTCCCGTCTTCTCGTTGTGACTTCAGACTGGTTTAAACTGCTCTGCTTTGCTGTGCTCGACTGTAGATTGATTTCGGATTGTGTTGATGCTTCCTTGCTGCCTACCTTTCCCCCTTTGGATGACGACATAGGCCTGATTGACAATGCTTGCTTTTTCCTGTGTTTTGCCCTGTATTGTGTTTTTTGGGGGATATAATCCAAGGTTTTTTTGTTAAGGACTTTTTCAGCTCAATAGGTTTGCATTTGTGTTATTTTGCTGTTCATACTCAAGTTCAAGTGTTTTGGGGTACTTCTGACCCTTTTTTGAGTTCTTTGGACATTGTTAATAAACTTTACTTTAAACTATAGTGGGCTTGGCTCCTTTAAGGCTCTCTGTCCGCGACAGGTAGACCTCAACTATGAGAGACAACATGAGAAAACACATCCAGAAAATCCCATTGTCTGAGGTCTGTCTATGATGTCAATTACAGGCCTCTCTCATCTTTTAAAGTGGGAGAGCTTGTACAATTGGTATCTGACTAAATACTTTCCCCCCACTCTGTGTGTGTGTGTGTGTGTGTGTGTGTGTGTGTGTGTGTGTGTGTGCAGTAGAGTCTCGCTTAGCCATCCTTTGTCCCAAGGTCACCCATTGAGTTTCCATGGCTAAGCGGGAATTTAAAACTTGGTTTCAAGAGTTCAGTACTCAAATAGTTTCAATATGCTGGGTCTCTGTCCAGTCCCTTGCCATCTTTTGAAGACACATCCCAGTTTCTCTAGTTTCAAAAGGTGCTGGGATAGCTGCTGCTGAGATAACACAAAATTCCAAATCTATGCAGGTGGCAGCTTCACCTCTTAATGAATTGCAGTACAGCTCACAATATTTATGTATTCTGCACATTGGAAATTTATGATCACAACTCAAGAACTAAACAGTGAAATTATTTAAAGGGTATGCATGCTGCTTTGTTTCCAAAAATTGCACATGAAAAAATCCAGCAATTCATTTATGAAATCTTTAATAAAGCAATATCTTCTCTCAGTCCCTAAAACAAAAAGGAAGGGAAGATGGATATTTTTGAAGTCACTGAAAGAAAAAACCTTGATTATGAGAGATTATGGCAGTTTAAAAGTTGTTTCCTTTTATATATACAGTAGAGTCTCGCTCATCCAACCTTCGCCCATCCAACGTTCTGTATTATCCAACACAGTCTGCCTCCCTCCTGGATCCACAACTGTTTCAATACATTGCAATGTTTTGGTGCTAAATTCATAAATACAGTAATTACTACATAATCTTACTGTGTATTGAACTGCTTTTTCTGTCAATTTATTGTAAAACATGATGTTTTGGAGCTTAATTAGTAAAATCATAACGTAATCCCTCCTTATTATCCAATATTTCCACTTATCCAATGTGCTGTCAGCCCGTTTATGTTGGATAAGCAAGATTCTACTCTGTGTGTGTGGAACCACTTTTTAACAACTAGTATTAATATCAGGAATCTGGGACACGATACAGAAATGAGATGTGAATATTTTCTATTGCTATTTTCCTTCTTTCATCAAAGGTAGCTGTGGGAGATTTTCTGTAGGCTCCCAGTGAAGGTGGAAACAACAATGCAAGCCAAATAAGAGGAGCGATGCCTCCCTATCAGCAGGCAAGACCTCTCTCCCAACCGTAACACAGCATTGAATCTGAGCCAGTGCAAATTGCTTAATGGCTATGGCCACCTACTGGCTAATTACTTCAATATCACAGATGAACTATCAGTTGTAAGCTTTGCAACCTTCACTTGGAGAAAGATACCTGTGACGAGAGGGGGCACTTGAGATCTATAGGGAAAATATTATTACAGGAAATTACAACTGTCTGCTCTTTTGTTGTAGAAAACAGGCTTCTGTCCCTGCTCAAGCGTTGCAGGGTTTCTAACCAGCAGCATAATGGCATCTCCGCATGGACAATCTCGGTGCCTTTCCTTGTGCGTAGTGCGGAGTCCTTGTTTCAAGTCCATATGGATTATAAGGCATGCCACCTACAAGTGCAAACAACATTCTGGTTGAAAACAGAGAGACAAAATGGCATGCCAAGGACTGAAGGAAAGGTTTTGCAGAAGCGAACACCTCTTATTTTTCTCATCATCGCCAGGATCATTGTAATTATTCTACATTATGAATATTTCTTAGAAACAGCTACAGCTACTAGATTACCAAGAGGCTGTGTATGAGTGTGCATGTCACCTTCAAGTTTCTTGTTGAATTATAGTGACCCCATAGGTAAGAAACACTCAATGGAGATTTTGCCAGTTCCTTCCTCCAAAATATAGAATAGAGTACCTAGTATTCGTTATCAGCCTCCCATCCAAGTACTAACCAGGGATGACCCTGTTTAGCTTCACAAAATCAGACAGGATCTCGTGCTATTAGGTTGTTTGGAAATTAGTTTGATATAATTCAATCCTTATCCATTTGATGGGAATCATAAAAACAGAACACCTGCACATAAGCACAGACATACACATGACTTATCTCAGTGTAAATGTGACATCTAAACAAACCAATCCTACATGTGTTCCATTTTGTTGGAAATCACACGGGGTACGAGTACTAAAAGTGTTCCTAGAGATGGAACAAAGCCTGCAAAAGGTATAACTAGGCTCTTCTAAAGACTGTGACACTAGGGGGAGCTCTAGATGGGGGTTAACAATACACATCAATTCAGTAACACCATAGCTTCTGCTTTCTGTGTGGGAGCGGGCACTGTTGCCTGACTGAAGTGGATCTCAACGGATCACAAGGTCTTAGAGCTAGAAGAACTGTCTAGCCCAATCCCATCCTGCCATACAGGATGCATAACTGAAGCAATCTTGAAAGATGCCCATTCAACCGCTGTTTAAGGACCTCAAAGAAGAATGCGAAAAATGAAGTTGAGCTGTGATGGGAAGATTTCCTTATACCCGTTCCCCCTATGGAAATTAGAAGAGGAACATAGTGAGTGACATACACACATGTCAAGGTTATGTACTTACGCATTTTTCCCATTATGACTATTCAGCAGTGCCTTACGTTCTGTCCCAAACCTCCTCAAAGCAACTGTCACACCCCATGCATGACACCTACAGCCATAAAATGTCACAGGCATGTAATCCCATTTTGAGAGAAAGGTGGGATACAAATTCAATTTAAAAAAAATATTGGTTGCCTCCTTAGTTCTCTGGTCATTTAAAATCATTTTCAACAACCCCACAGGGCTTTATAGCTGTCACAAGAGTGAATGGAGCTGCAAAAGTGGAGCTTCATGTTCCACATGTACAATGTAGGATCTCATCCATGGTCTAACGATGTAGACTAATGAATCCTGGATCCTGTTGCCCTACCACCACCACCAAATTAATAAGGAGTCTATAGCTCACTAGTAGGCATAAAATGGTAAAGGCTTCCCTTGACATTAAGTCTAGTCAAGTCCTACTCTGCGGCTGGTGCCCATTTCCATTTCTAAGCCAAAGAGCCAGCGTTGTCCATAGATGCCTCCTAGGTCATGTGGCTGGCAGGACCTCATGGAGCACCGTTACCTTCCCGCCTGATGATCTATTCACATTTGCATGTTTTTGAACTGTTAGGTTGGCAGAACCCGGGACTCACTACGAGAGCTCACCCTGCTCTGTGGATTTGAACTGCCGATGTTTTGGTCAGCAAGTTCCACAGCTCAGCTGTTTAACCCACTATGCCACCATGGTCTCTATCACTAGGCATTCCCTTCAGCATTTTAGAGATGAAAATTGTGACACTGACCAAGTAATGTTAGAGTGTGGTTCTAGGTAACACATTTATCTAGAAATAACTCTGGCTGAACTTCTGAGTCGGAATGTGTAAAATTGCATTGTTAATTTAAATGGAATATTTCTCTTCTTAGACTCTGATCTCCCCACTCCCTACCCCATACATGCACACATAGATATGCAGACACACATGTCCTTCCTGTCTCACAGTTACATAAGTCTCCATTAGGGTTGTGCAAAGCTTCAGAGTTTTCTTTCATAATTTGGAGACTCGTATGATTTGGTAATATGAATCTCCAAATTACTAATTGTAAAGGGACCCCTTCACAGCATTATGAATTGAAATGCAAGCCTCTGAAACTTTTGGAGAGCTTTGTAAAGATTTGTTATTTTGGAGCTTTTTTATGTAATGTATTTTGTGTTCATAATTGCCTGGGGTGGGAGAGGGCAGGGGCTGATGTGATTGACAAGGGCAGTGACATGCTGCCTGCTCTGAGGATTGGTCATTGGCACCCACTTTTACCTTTGAGGTAAAATGGGCATGACTGAAGCAATGAACGCAAATGGATGAGGCTGTGAGGAGAAACAACAGTTGGTGGGAGGAGGGAAAGAGGCCCTTCTCCCTTCTTCCTCACTGTCAGTCCCCCCGCCATAGCATCTGTGTCTTGCCCCAAACATATTTTCCTCCCGCTTTGAAGCCAGTGCGCATGTGCGCAGTTTCATGCATGCGCACTGGGCTCCAAAGCGGGAGGCGCGCTCTGGAACCAGTGTGCGTGTGCACAGATTGGCGCATGCGCACTGGGCTCCCCTCGGGAGCAACTGGGGGGGTGCAACATTTTTTTCGCGTACCCCCCGGGAACAGGTAGGTCCGCCCCTGGTTACAGCCCTTACCTTCCCCTCAGTTCTCTTAAATCCTATGTGCTCCAACTGAAAAAAAACCCAGTAAAAATCAGTGGATTGATTGATTGTTCTGAAACTTGCCGGGCTTTGTGATTATTATTATTTTTACAATAATTCAATTTTAAAAAACCTTTAAACATTCCTAAAAACCAGTAGAGGAATAAATTGTTCTGAAACTTTGCAGGATTGATGTCTTGCTTATGTTGTTTTATTGTGCAGAAATTCAAGGATATACCTCTTGTTTTTTAAAAAAAAATATTTGTAACAACTCTAAAAAAATTCCTAAAACCCAGTGGATGACCTAAATTTTCTGAAACTTGGCAAGCTTAAAGTTGTAACTGTTGCCTACGAATGTGCCAAGTTTATATAACACTTCTTTTGTAACATTCTGTGAAATCATACTGTTGGGTAAATATAGAATTTGTAGCATGTACAGTAGAGTCTCACTTATCTGACATAAATGGGCCAACAGAATGTTGGATAACTATCCAGAGTCTCCTACTGTTACCCATCCAACACGGAGCTAGACACCTAAAATACTAACAACAGGGACTCAAAGGGTTACGGCAATGCCTAGGGGCTAGAGCGACCCAGCAGGAAGTGCCCGAATGTGGAAGAGGAACATAGAAATCACAGAGGGAAGCTTTTGCCTCTGGTCCTGCCTCTTTTCCCCCTTTCATCCCTCTTCCTGCTCCTTGTCTTGCCTTTTTCAGTTATTGGGAATGGAGAGAGAGTTGGGGAGTGCTCCTTAATTGAAGAGGAAATGCTGGAGGAGAAGGGGGTCATTGGATAAGAGCATTGGATAAGATGGAATGTCAGATAAGTGAGATTCTACTGTACTTGAGAGCTGGAGAAGTCTCTAGTGCAACTCTTTAACTAGCCTAAAAGTGCACATCATGGTCTTGGAACAGCTCTCTTTCTGGTTTCTCTTCCTATCTTTTAGTAATGAATGGTCATTAGTCATTATAGATATATATTCTCTTTGTAGTGGTGGGCTCAATATGCCTCACAGTACTAATCCATGAATAGGACGGTGTGATGGAAGTCCTCTCCAGGGTGTTTTCACAGTTTCAACCCTTGGCTCTTATCATTCAAAGTGACCCCTATCCTTGGCAAGTGTTTGTGCTGACCAGTGGGTTCTGTGTGTTAAAATTTTTTCTTGTATATTATTAAATTCCAACATCCAGACAGAGATGTAGAAAATAAACACCATAAAGATTTATTGTATAGCAAATAAAATAAACATCTAGCCTTAGGCTAGTTCCGTACACAGTGGATGGTAACAGCTAAGCCTTAAATAAAAATATTGCTTCTCAGAGAGCCAACATATTTAGTGGTTTGTGCATTGAACTAAGACTCTGGAGACCAAGGTCTGAACTCTCACTTATCATGGCTACCCAGTAAGTGACACTTTCTCACCCTCAGAGGAGGGCAAAGACACCCCCCCCCCTGAACAAATCTTGCCAAGCAAAGCCTGTGATGGGGTTGCCATAAACTGGAAATGGGGGCACACAACAACAGGGCTTGCCATCAAACTCCACCATCTCAGCTCCTAATGCCATATTCCGATTTTATTCATTTGTTCATTCATTTGTTTGTTTGATGTCTCTATTTTCTCCTATGGTGGGACCCAAGGTGACATCTTATTATCCCCCCCCCCTTTTCCTACAACTGTAACTCTGTATCTGAGAGGCCTTAGTTCTAAGTTACATGCATGCCCCTCGGGTTGCATCCTTCCTTTAATATTATTCAGTATGTTGTGGTTGGCTCTACTCAGGTTTGCCCAGCCTCTCACTTCACTAAAGGTGGCATCATGCTCATCTCCTGCTTTTGGGTCCTCTCATTGGGATGTAGTAGTCAACTGTGGGAGCAGTAAGGATTTCCCCCAATGTTTTGCCAAAGTGAATAAGCCATAAACTGTCTTTGAAATAAACCCTTTTTTCCTTCTAGGCTTTTCTGGTGGTGTAGCGTTGAGGCCTATGCTGTTATTGTTGTTCTTGTGTGCCTATAGCAACTCTTAGATGAACTAATTACAAGGTTTTCTTGGCAAGTTTTGTTCAGATGAAGTTTTCCATTGCCTTCTTCCGAGACAGAGGGATTGGGTCTTGCCCAAGGTCACCCAGTGGGTTTCATAGATGAACAGAGATTTAAACTCTGACCTCCAGAGTCAAGCCCTAATGTTCAAACCAGAATATGTTGAATTATTAGTTTAGTCAAGTAGGTGGGAGAATCCTAAACCAGGGATTACACTTGGTAGCTGGATTCAGAAATAAAGGGACCACATACAAGGTCCTCCTTTTTATATTTATCCTCACAACAATCATATAAGCTGGGCTAGACTAGAGAAAATGTATGTTCCTAGATTGCCCAGTGAGTTTGATAGCTGAGTAGGAATTCACACCCAGGTTTGCCCAGCTCTAGAACAAAGTTCTAATCTTTTCACCATCCTGTAACCCAGTGTTTCTCAACCTTCCTAATGCCGTGACGCCTTAATACATTTTCTCATGTTGTGGTGACTCCCAACCATAATTTTGCTACTGTTATGAATCATAATGTAAATATCCAATATGCAGGCTTTATTTTCATTCACTGTACAAATACCCAATATGCCCAAATTTGAATAGTGGTAGAGTTGGGAGGGCATATATTGATTTTGTCGTCTCGGAGTTGCTGGGATTTATAGTTAACCAACAATCGAAGAGCATTCTGAATTCCACCAACGATGCAATTGAACCAAACTTGGCACACAGAACTACGACCAACAGAAAATACTGGAAGGGTTTGACCTTGAGTTTTGGAGTTGTAGTACACCTACACTCAAATAGCGTTCTGAGCCCCACCAATTATAGAATTGGGCTATACTTCCCACACAGAACCCCTATGTCTTGAAGGGACTAACTAGCAGCCTCCCTCCAGCCTTTCATGCTTTCCCTTGCCTGCACATGCACCAAGCAAGCCTGCTCTCCCCTCCCTGCTTGGAGTCTCAGGAACAGCCCTATCCTTGGCTGAGAGGCCAGCTGAGAGACCGGCCCATCTCAGTGAAGGAGGACTTTTGGTGGGAGGATTCACTGTCTGTTTCCAAAAAGGAAGAGAAGGATTTTGGGGAAGTAGAGAGGTTGTTTTCAGCATCTAACCATCAAATTATGCTTCCTACATTTTTTTGGGAAGGAATGCATGCCAAAAACCTGAAGCCAGAAAATAACATCAGATCCCCTGTCTTTTCAGATAGCTGGATGAGGCACTGGAGATCTCAATGTGTTTGTGCATTTGGGTATAGGAATATTAAAAAGATAGTGAGAAAATCATATATGAATACATACACATAAAAAGATACAGATATATAGTCAGTGATAAAACAAAAGAACAAAGTCAAGGGAATGGGAAGATGGTAAAGGCAAAAAAAACCCATTCCTCCAAAGATACCTTGCAATTAATTTTGGCAGAATATCAGTTCAAAGGCTCCTAAAGATTTCTACAGTTCGTTTGAACAGCATGCGCAGCTGGAGTTTGCACTACGAATGTATAAAAAATTTAAGCTAATCTCAGTTTGCAAACTGAATCTTTCAGCAGCAGCCATTCACACATCCAAATTACCCTCAGAAAGCATGCTAGTGAAGAAATATTAAAAATAAATGTTGCATAGTTTCTGTTTTAGAAACAATGTCAAGTGTCTTATTTCTCTGTTTGCATACTATAAACAACTGTCTGTCTATTCTTGAAGCCTAAGGTGATCCATTCAGCAGAGAAATGAAATAGATATTTTAGTGCCTTCCACAGGCTTGATTGCGGCTTTTCCCTTATGAAACTGCTCCAATGTTTTTGGTAGCACATCAATTCTGTAAAAAGGGGAAGGAAACTCAGAGAACAAAATAATTGTGAACTTTAATTGGGATACAACCAAACAGCTCCTTCAAGACGAGAGAATTAAACAGGAAGCCAGCAATCACCCAAAGAAAAGCTCTTTGAAGAGTCAACTACATAGGATGCCTTTCCTGATCCCTGATGTTAGGAAATTAAAAATTAATCTCCTATGAAAAATTAAAAGGTGAAACTTTCCTCTAGAGTGGTTCAACAGCTTGGTTTCTCTCCTCCCACCCCCATAACCAACACACACACAGACTTTTTACTTGATTGTAGATAAATATGAAGACAGAAGCTTATATATGATCATTCCAAATAACAACACAGATTTGCTTTTTAAAAGTGAATTGATTTTCCTTACTATCAAATCACAATTGATGATTGGAAAGACTGGTTTTCCTTTCCTTCTTGTTTGGAGCACTGTTACTCACACAAAAGTGTTAATATAGTGTCGTATTAAACCATGTGGATTAGGAATTCCCCAGTTTAAATCTTCCCTCTGCAATTGATTTACTAAGCCTCTCTCTATCCTTTTCCTTCAACCTTTGCTTCCTTTCTGCAATATTATGCAACAATCACTACGGGCATGTCTACATAACCAAAATAATGTGGACTTGCTGCTCAGTTGCTGTGGTAAGTCCACATGGCAGGATTTGAAGTGGAACTATTGCATCCTGCTATTAATCTGTGACCATGGAACATGGAATTTACTTCGGAGTTTCCAAGAAGCTCCTGCTCAGATGAACAAACAGCGGGATCCAAACCAGCAAGTAGCTCTCTCACAAGGGTTTGCTGCTGACATCACATTTCTCATGATGTCATGGGAGAGTGAAGCTGGTTTGCAGTCAAGCGGCTTTGGCCTCAAAGACCTCCAGGTACCAAAGGCCTCCAGGTATACTCCCAGGGTTTCATCAGAGCTGCTCTGTAGCTCTTTAAATTGGATTTTTCTGGTATGTGTAGACACACCACAAGATTATGTAGTACTTTTGGGGATTGCAACTCCCGCAATCATTCAATCGGCAGAGCTGGAAAATAGAGAAACCAGGAGGCAAAAAATGGAGTTGATGTCCAGATACTCAGATTTTCAAGTGAAACTCTGACAGCCTGCTATGGTAGAACAAGGGTAAACAGTGGCATACACCCCCCTGTTACCATAGTTGCCCAACACAGCAGGGATCAGCTTGTCCTATTTGAACTCATCTGGAGTCTCACCACAAAGCTGGGCTTGGGAAGAGACCCATAAGTTGTACAGAGGTCTATGAATTACCCTAACTGGACTACTGTTCTTGAATTAGATGTAGGGAAGTTCAATGGATGGTGTCGACACTAGCAGACACCATCCTTTTAATACTAGAATGGGGAAGCTTGGGCCCTCCCGGTGTTTTGGAGTTCAACTCCCACAATTCAAGTCCAAGACACCGGGAGGGCCCAAGTTTCCCCATGCCTGCTTAAACAACTCAGATCCAGGTGCCTAATGAATCAACTAATCCAGTACTGAACGAACAGGAATACAAGATCAGCTAGGGTAGGGGTGGGCAACTGTGAAAGGCTAGCGGGTGAATTAGCCCCTAAAGAGATCTTACCTATTTTCACAAAAAAAACTTGCCTCTACCCCGAAAAACCCCCACAAAAAATCTCTAAAGGACATGAGGGTCATCCTTACCATTTTTCTAGAGTTTTCTTGGTTATCTTGGGCCAAAGAGAGACCATTTTTTTACAAGAAGCAAGCAGAAGTCACTTCCTATCCCAAATGTTTGGAGGAGTCCAAAAATAGGGTGTAAATGTCCTCTCATATTTCTTTATTTCTTTACCATATTTATACCCCACCCTTATCACCCCTTAGGGGACTCAGAGTGGCTTACATATATAGGCAGCAATATATGTAAGCTGCCTTACATGAACATACATCAAATAAAATAAAATGTATACATTAAAACCATCACTAAAACACATCAAGCATTAAAACCACTTATTTAAAATCAGGCAGTCCAATGCCATAATCCAAGGTCATTCCAAGTGTCGTCGTATAGTTCTATGTTCTCTTGTTATACTGTTACTGACTGAAGGCTTGGTCCCATATCCACATCTTTAGCTTTTTCCTGAAGGTCAGGAGGGAAAGGATCTGATCTGATTTTACTTGGGAGGGAGTTCCATAGACAAGGGGCCACCACAGAGAAGGCCCTGTCTCTCTTCTCCACCAACCACACATGTGAAGGAGGCAGGACCAAGAGCAGGACCTCCCCAGATGATCTTAACCTCTTAGCTGACTCATAAAGGGTGAAACATTTGGACATATCCCCTAGAGAGTATTTGGGATGAAAGCTGAAACTTTTTCCCTCTAGGGAAGCCATGAAGGGGACTACTAATGGGTGGAAATGGCCTCTACAGACACATTAGGTCTTCTGGAAGCACTTTGAAGCACAAAAACTTTGACCGCAGAGGGGGGGGGGGTTGGCACTATTGTTGGTAGGAAAAAACAAACACTTGTAGCTTCAGAATACTTCTTGTAAGATGGAAACATTGCAGTTAAAGAGTACAATGTGGGTACAGCCCCCCTTCCCAATGCTGAGCTGAAAAAATCCAAATCAGAGAAGAATGTGTAAAAACTGACTCTCCTTTTATGGGAGCTATATTGCCCCATGAAGTTTGTTTCTAAGCCTGTCTAAAGGGGCCTTCACCAGCATCTCCAATAAAACATGGCTGCAATACAAGGAGCTGAAAAACAAGTATGTTGACGTGATGTTAATGTACAATCCTAGTTAGATCTTCTCAGAAGTAAAACCTATTAAATTGCATAAGGTTTACTGACTCCAGTTAAGTATGCATAGACTTGTGTCTTGACTCTCCTCATCCTAAATGCCTGTGTTGGTTTTAATCCATATAAATCTCAAAGCAGTTCTGCTGCTCAGTTAAAAGTGAAGGATGAGATCTCAGAGGAGGTCTACTGAATACGGATGGCAAATCAGTATGATCTGAGTGATGGGATGACATTAAAACAATATATTGATAAAGTCGGTATCCTGGCCCCTCGGTGTCCTAGCTAATGGAGCAAACGGCTATCTTTAGAAATGCTTATACTCATAATTACACAAAAGAACAGCTAATTACTCCAGGAAAATGGACACAAAATACAGGAAACCAGTTCTGCAATGCACGATCTGCAGCTCTAGAGATGGCTACTTTTGATTTACTGGAAAACTGGAAGATACAAATAGGCCCAACAATCTCAAACTACATTTTGACAAAAAAGAAAGCAAGAACACACATGCAAGAGTGTAACAAGTTGAAATCTGTCATTCCCAGATGATGCAGGGGGCATTCTTTGGTGCTGGGAGAACAGTAATAAATAAAAACCCCTGTAACCCCAAAGGCATTGAGGACAGATAGGGCTGGTCATTGTGTCTTTGCATGATGGATTGCTTTGGCTTGCCTCCTTCCACATAGATTCGGTAGAAAGCATATAATTCTGCTCCATCTTTCGACTGGATCGAGTACCATAGGAACAATGTAAGAATAAAAGAAACCTCCTGGGCTTATCTGTTGCAAAATGGCTACTGCCAACATGATTCTCTGATGCCCATTTCCAGCTGCCATGGGACTCTTGACCATACAGATGAACATCAGAGCTACACAAGGCTATACGATGATGAATACGAATTGTGTGTGTGTGTATGTGTGTGTGTGTACCTTCAAGCTGTCTGTCGAATTATGGTGACCATATTAATTTCTTAGTTAAAGAACACCTTGGGTTTGGTCAGTTCCCTCCTCTGAAATAGAGCTACAGCACCTGGTATTAGCACTGTACACTAATGTGCCTTGGGCACTCTTGCATTATGCATTCATTTTAGAGAAAAATCAAGAAAATTTTGAGGTAACTAAGTGCCATGAGTTGAATGAATACAAAAGGTGTGCCTGTCTGCTTTAAAATATATATTGCTTTTGATTCACATTGAGTGATCCTTGTAGTTGCACCCCTAGAAATCAAAACCAGTAGTTTTAAACTTGAAATAAAGCCATGTATTTGACACGGAATGTATATGTTCTTCAAAAACTCTTTGGATTCGGAACAGCTTTCTTGTTCCCTTCTCTGGCGCTCCCCTCTTCCACTTCCTGGCCCATACAGCTGCATAATTCCTCTTTGCTTTCAACCCTTTCTGCATTTCCCCACTCTGTTCTCTGGCGGTTGCCAAGGTCAATGCAAATCACTCACTAAACTTCTGCCGAGACCAGCTTAAGTCTTTCCCCCGCATTTGTGTTCAGCAAATGAACCTGCCTCAACAGGCTGAAGGAGTTTGATCCCTTTGGGACCCCAGTATAGCCTCTGATATAATCTCCCTCTCCAAATCTACAGCATGAATCTTTAAGCACTGAATCCCAAATCAATGAAATTAATGATCTCACCCACTGCTAATTTATACCTGTCTCTAAATGAAGACATAACTTTTATTTTGTCCAACTTGCTTTGCTCGCGCCTGACATTAATACGGAGGCTAAGAGGGATCAAAGGAGACCTGGAGGGAATTTTCTTCCCTCTTCCACCATGCATACTGAAATATTACATCTCTAATTAAACAATGGGCACTTTAAAATCATTTCAGCATCCAGGGCCAAAGCTGCAGCTTCGGTAATTACAAGCAAAGGGAGGAGACCATTGATAAAACAGAACAGAGGATAATGTGAATGATTCATTTCAGGTGTAGCTTTCATTCAAGGAACAAAGGTTCCCTGGCAACCCATGTGATCCCAGTGAGCACCTAAATTACATTAACTCCCATTTCATTAGAATGTTGGCTGTTATAAATACTTCCTTTTATCATTTATGAATAATTGCTTTTATAGCGGTTCTGTAATGACAGAACAAGTGATTAACACGCTCAGGTTAGGCTCAGGGTAGATTGTGCGGGTTGTGAGTTCAAAAATGTGCTTCGGCTCCAAAGAACTGCAGTGTGAGCTGAAGGAATCGGGTAATTTTTCAGATCACGTCTATTTAAAAGCATAAATTAGAATACAAATTGAAAGGGAATGTAATGCCCTGTCCCTTCAATCTAAAATAGTGAAAGAGAAGGGTGAATTTTTGGCTGGGGCAGCTTTTCTCAGCCTTGGAATATTACAATATTCTGGGTTTGTGTTTTAAAGGTCTTCTCTTCATAGTTCATACACTCGTTGTCAAATTGAGAGTCAGCTTAGAGCTCCAAAAGACTCCTATTTTTCAAATAGCCTAGACCTGAGTCATATCGCCTTGAGGGTGAAAAAGCAATGCTACAAAGCTATGAATGAATGAAATACTGTAAGCCCTCCCCATACACTTTCCTGTCACAATAGCCATTTTGCTAGGCTATCTGATACAGATATGTATGAAGCTGCCACTGTGTTTTCTTCTTACTAAATGGGAACCTATTTATACAGGAAAGTGTCACTCCTGTTGTTTCCTGGAGCAGCAAGAAGCAGATTAATGTCTCCAAGGGGCAATGTGTTTCTCCCGGACAGGTAAAGCTCACAGCTGATGCTCTTTTGAAAGGTTTGTCTTGGTCGCCCTCCTGTGTGTCATCACTTTAAAAATGTCAGGAAGCGAAAAGCTCTTGAGCGTATGTAGGGGGGGGAAACAGACACACATAACATGATAAAACAACATTGGCATTTTAGAAAACACATTTGCTTTCCTGGTTACAGGGCTCTCCAGCTGTTTCTGGGACTATGCCTTCTGATTGCAGCTAACTCAATGAAGCCAAGTGGCAATGCTCTTGATGGACCCCACCATTTCAGGCTGCTTCATGAAATGTTTCAACATGCTTCTCTTGAAAAAGAAATACATAAACACCAAGGAACTGAGAAGAAATTTGCTTTATGATGATTATTATTTTTAAAAAAGATATACTAAGTTATCATCTCCTAGATCCAAATGCAATTTATATCAGAAATCCATACATTTCTGATATACCTTGTGCTGCTGGATGACAAAATGCATCTAATGACATTTTCCCTGGATGACAAAATGCATCTAATGACATTTTATAATTATTATGGAAGAAATTCTGTACTGATATTCTACTCTGAATCTTCAGAATGGTTTATGACATATCCAAATGTCTTTCATATCCATAAAAGAGAGCAGAAAGTAATAGCAGTACAGTGTTCCCTCGCCACTTCATGGTTCATTTACCGCAGACTCACTGTTTTGCAGGTTTTCCTGTGCCCTCACAGCCATCATCCTCACCTTTCTTCCCTCCTTTCCTACTTGCCTTCCTTCCTCTGCCATGGTGAGAGAGGGGCCTTCCTTCCTCCGCTATGGTGCCAGAGGGACATTCCTTCTTCTGCCATTATGCCGGAAATGGCAGAAGAAGGTGGCAAACTTGGCAGTGGCAGCAGTATCGTCGGTGCGACACCATTGGTTGAAAGTGGCTGGAAGCGGATTTGCTTTGGGCCTTCGGCACCATATTTGGCTGGAGGGCTTTTGTCTCCTGGGATTTCCTCCTCAGCTGGCCTTGAGCTCCCTCCCTCCCTGTATTGAGTATTCATGCCAAGTTTGGTGCAGATCCATCATTGTTTGAGTCCACACTACTCTCTGGATGTAGGTGAACTACAACTCTATTTCGTGAATTTTCACTTATTGCGACGGGTCCTGGAATGGAACCTCCACAATAACTGAGGGAACATGGTAATAGTTATATCATTGTGTGCTTCATGACATTTCTGACATATGGTGATCCTATCATAGAGTTTTATTAGCAAGATTAGTTGAGAAGGGATATGCCATTGCCTTCCTCTGAGGCTGAGAGAGTATTACCCAGTGAGTTTCTTGATCAAGCAGGGATTCAAGCTCTGGTCCCCAAGAGTCATAGTACAGTGCCCTATCACCATACAACACTGATAATAGTGATACAACTATTAGTAGTTGATAGGTATTGTTCTAACATAGATTTTAAGCATACTCTCACAATGTCCTGATGTATCAGGGGAAGTCATGATTAATTCTGTCACCTCATTTTTGTCAGCTGGTTTAAAAATGTCCTGATTTGTCTCTCTTCCTCTCAGGGTCGTCCAGACATTACTTTTCACCTGGAGCAAACTGGAGGGTGGCCAAACACCATTTCCTGTTAATGCAGAAGGAATTGCTACAAATGGCAAAAAAACACTCGATTTTTAGATGTTGGAATATCCTGGTTCTGAGCCGAAAATCCGCATCTGTAAAGTGTTGGGGGTAATGGAGTATGTCCCTGCACTCGGAAATCACAGAATATTTTTTATCTGGGTCTGTTCCTGGATTTTAGATGTTTGTTCCTGATTGGTCAGTTCCTAAAAAGAAGGGAAGGGTTGAGGAGAATGTGAAAAGTTTGTTTGTGTGCCAGAAATTTCATGAAATGTGTGGAGGGCACATTCTCTCTGGCCAGGACAAAGTTGTGGCCCCTTAGTCAATGTTGTACATCTTTTCACAATAAGAGCAATCAGGAACAGATATGTATAACTCAGGAACAACACCCTGTCTACACAAATGGCCCTGCAGCTTATATGACCCAAGAACAGAACTTATACAATAATTGGCATCTTCACATTTTAATTTTTTTTAAAAAAAACCCTGAAATTTCTGGTGGAAGTTCTGTGGCAACCATTTTGAAGGCTGCAAAATCCTACAACAAAGCAAGTATGGACAACAGAAGCAAAAATCCTGGAACCAACAAGTCTGTATCTGGATACCTTTTTTTTTTTTTTTTGGCCCCAACTAAAGCGCACAATTTGGTGCTGTCTGGAACGGCCCACAGCATCATCCTTTGTTTTTGGCTTACTTCCATTAGTGGAAAAAGTTTCCTAAGTGCAAATTCAAGGGGAAGAGAGGGAAGAATCTAATGTTTCCCACAAGATTCATGGAAAAGCACCCAGCTAAAGTCTTACTTAGCTTGTCTGATTTTTCATGTTGTGGGGGGGGGGGGGTTGGACATTTTGAACCACTCTCTGATGATGCCACACATATCCCAGTTTTCATCTGTAAAATGTTGGGGGTAATGGAGAAGCCTTTATATGTCAAACCATACATGGGCTTGATCCAAACTCTTTTCCCAGTGTAGACAAGTCCTAGGTGACCCTTGGCAAGCCACATTCTTCTAGCCTCAGAGGAGGCAATGGCAACCCCCTTATGAACAATTCTTGCCAAGAGCACTCTACAAAAGGCTCACTTTATCATCACCATAAGTTTTTAAAAAACATTCGAAGACACACAGAATAACAAACTATAGAAGAGAACAAAGAAGGGAGATGAAAATCCCTTAAGCTAAATGTTCACGATCCTTAATAATTATGGCAAACACCTTTGTGTGTTTGTGTGTGTAGACCTTGTTTATTGGAACTACAAATATGTGAATATGCTTTCAAGTTGCCTGTTTCCTTTTGGAGAGTCCATGACTTTCAAGCCATGTGCCAAAAGCTGTTCCATGGCTTTGTAAGGCTGGACTTGGCTTGTGAATAGCAGGCCTCCCTTACACAGACAGCTTCTGCCTTTTGTGTGCAGATGGCTGAGCCATTAAGAGCCTGAAAGTCCTCTTTTGTCTCTTAAATGCTTCCCCCTTTTTTTGTTCTCATCTGCTTTTGATGGCTTCAAGTGACTCATCTGCTTGAATGTGGATATGTGCCTTCTGGCTCTGGGGGATCTCCGTCTTTTTGCAAAGCATAGGTACAGCATCATAAGACATACTTCACACAACATTTCCAAGGTAACATTTCCAAGCTATAATCTACCAAATGCAATTATGTCTGTGAGTATACTGTAGAAATGAGGCAGTTTGACACCACTTTAACTGCCATGACTCAATGCTATTGAATCCTGGGAGTTGTTGTTTGGTGAGGCATCAAAATTCTTTGGCAGATAAGGCTACATACCTTGTAAAGCCACAACTCCCATGATTCCATAGTATTGAGCCATGGCAGTTAAAGTGGTGTCAAAGTGCATTCATTCTACAGTGTAGATCAGACCAGCACAACATGAGATCTGTCACTTGAACCCTTGACTTCTCTTGCCCTCATGGGGGAATGAAGGAGGGATACAGAAAAAAGTTGGAGAGAGAGAGAGAGAGAGAGAGGACTCTCATCCTCAGAGGAACACAAAGGCAAATCTCTTCTGAAAAAATCTTGAAAAATAGAGTCTGTGATAGGGTCACCCTAAGTCTGAAATGACTTGAAGGCACGGCGCCGCCACCACAACAGCAAAAACAGCAATCCTAATTAATCATTAATTATATTTTATTTGGAAAATGAGATGCTAAAAACCTATTTGCAGCCCCGTGAGGTTTAGCCCATGTAATTTTGTCCCCTTACTACTGTCAAGTTGTGTACCCTATTTGTAGTATTTTGTGAAAAGGCCCCATTGAACAGGACGTAAGAGGCTATTCTCCTGCCTCACCCAACACTCCTCTGGTGTTGTCAAGTCCCATTTGACCACTATCAATGCTGGATTAAGGTCAAATGAGGCCCCTTCATTGGGTCCTGAAAGAGGTGGACCCGGTAGGCACACTCCCATACACTATCAACTCTGTCATTATGTCTGAAACAGAACGCCTTCAAATTTAGGATTGCACCACATAAGCAAAATCGAATATATATGCATATACGTATATATTGCAGGAAGATGGGCCACCCTGGCCAATGGGGCCTTGTGCTTAAGCACACCTAAGCACAATAGTAAATCTGACATTGACCACTACTACATATATGTGCGAGGAGAAAAAGAGGTGAATGGACAGTGAGAACTTCACTTTGTTTCCCTAAAGTTCACTAGGGAGATGCAGAAGGACAACAGAATGCCATTCCTATGCCTCTCTTTTAGCCCAGAATTGCATGTTTCTACAAGTCGCTTCTGGTGTGAGAGAATTGGCCGTCTGCAAGGACGATGCTCAGGGGATACCCAGATGTTCTGATGTTTTGCCATCCTTCTGAGAGGCTTCTCTCATGTTCCTGCATACAATCCTGGAGCTGACAGAGGGAGCTCATCCGCACTCTCCTTGGATTTGAACCTGTGACCTGTCAATCTTCAGTCCTGACAGCACAAGGGTTTAACCCATTGTGCCACTGGGGGCTCAAGTCGCTCCTGACATGAAAAAAAGCCCAGAATTCTGGTGGAGAAAAGTGTGATAGAAAACACAACATAGAAAAAACAGGCTCTCTCTGTGCATAATAAAAGAGGGCTTTCTTTTCAGATGGCTGCATTTCACCACAAGAAGTGAGTGGAAACAAGGAGGAGAGTTTGGTCACTCAACTCATGTGTTTAGTTATCATAAGGCAGTGTAAGGAAGCGAGGTCCCGCTGACCGCTTGACCACAGTGCAGAGTGGATCTTCCCTTAGAATCCCACCGCTGCCACCAATATAACGATGTGTAATTGTAACGAAGTGTATTTGGCACTAAAACCGTGTAATGGCCACTGCTAAGGATGTCTTCTTTCCTGTCAGAAACCTCTTATTTATTTCTGACTTACGCTGCCACCATATAATACCAACACAGAGAGAGGCTTGGGTTTAAGGGAAACTGTAACTTGGTTTATTTGAAGTTTTGCACATGAGCTTAATGGTTACTTTGTCATAGAAGCTCAGATCTCATCAGTTACACTTCCATTAATGAAGGTATGAAGTTACGATGTTCAATGTTAAGAACATAAGAACATAAGAAGAGCCATGCTGAATCGGGCCTCAGCCCATCTAGTCCAGCATTCTGTGTCACACAGTGGCCCACTAGTTGTACACAGGGATCTCTAGCAGAATGGAGGGCAAAACCCTCACCTGCTCCCGACCCCCACAACTAGTACCCGGGGGGGAAATCCTGCCTGCCTCCATCAACACAGAGGTGGCACTTGGATGTCCATTTCAGTAACTACTGATTCCCTTGGTATCCATGAATCTGTCTAATCCTGCCTTGAAGCTGTCCAGGCTGACAGCTGTCACAACCTCCTCTGGAAGTGAGTTCCATAACCCAATGACCCTCTGGGTGAAGAAATATTTCCCTTTATTAGTCCTAACTTTCCTACCTTGGAGCTTTAGGGAGTGCCCCCTAGTCCTAGTGTTGTGTGACAGAGAAAATATTTTTTTCTTTATTCACCTTTTCTATCCCATGCATGATTTTATACACTTCGATCAAGTCACCTCTTAAACGCCGTCTTTCAAGGCTGAAAAGACCAAGGCGTTGCAACCTGATTTCATAAGGGAGCTGCTCCATCCCTTGGATCATTTTTGTTGCCCTTCTTTGTACCTTTTCCAGTTCCGTTATATCCTTCTTGAGGGGCGGTGACCAGAATTGTACACAGTACTCCAGATGTGGCCTCACCATAGATTTGTAGAGAGGCAATACAACATTTGCCGACCTATTTTCGATTCCCTTCCTGATCATGCCAAGCATAGAATTTGCTTTTTTCACTGCTGCAGCGCACTGGGTTGACATCTTCATTGAGCTGTCCACCATGTTTATTATCCGTCAGTGAGGCTAGTTCCTAACTATCTCAAACACACAGGCACTCTTGCCTTCTAAAGGCACCTTGCCTCTATCTAGCCCTCAGGCTTTACACAAACTGGCTGGCTCGCAAGCTCAGCCCACTAGAACTGTCTCCTTACAGTTCTAAAAACAGACTGACCAGCCGAAGCTACCCTCTAGCTTCGCTGACAGTAAAACTCTAACTGCTCTCTCTGAGCCTCTCAGCACCAACTGACTAAACTCTCAGCATTCTAACCTAGCCTTGGCTGGCTCCGCTCACCGTTACTATGGTAACTCAACCTCCACGCAGAGGGTGGCCCTTAATATCATCCTGTTATGGCCTATGTTACCTTTAACATTTAACATATATATAAAATTACATTTAACCTGTAATTAAAATTATCACTTCACCACAGGCAGGAATCGAGTTTAATAGATATTTCATGTTTCCAGGGAACTATAGGAACAATGGGAATGATAGAGGAAAGCTTTAGCAAACTTCATTCCCAACAATTTTTTAGAAAAAAATTGTTGGAATGGTATAAATGTATTACTACCACTGAAATGGACTTTTAGAATGGCATGTGTGTCTGTCTACATGTACACTATTGGTACCAATACACTGCAATCTTCCATTAGTTTACCTTGGATTTCTATTTGTTTATTCTCTCCAAAGTGCCTTTCTTTAACCATATAATAAAATAGGCACAATCAGCTATTTTTCAATGTACTTTAGAGGTGACAGCATCAGACCATTGTATTCCAGCCCACCCTGCTCCTATTTTTGGACCCTCTCTCTAAAGATGAGGCAATGAGTCAAATTCTCAGCTAGCCTAAATTGGCACTATGCCATAGAAGTCAATAGCTTTTTGTGTGTTTTCCATTTTTCACAGTGGTGCCATAGTGGTAAGGTGAAATTGGATGTCTAGGACGTCCTTGGATATTAAAAGCATGAGTAATGCCCATTTTGGAAGTCTGCAGTGAAGATCTAAGGGTTTCCTCTGATGTCTGGGTAACGCTTATTGTCAGAACGTTATACCTTGGCATTCTGCCATCCTTCTGTGAATGTAGCAAATTAAAGGTTCGTTGCATGAAACCAGATTTTCTCAACTCCATATCCTTTTTTCTCCCTGAGCAGGTGCAAACCATTGCCCACTGACTCCATGGTTGGAAGAACGCTTTTGTGACCCACTCCCGAAACAGTTTCCTTCTTATCAAAAAATAAATCGGTAGCTAATATCCAAAAGGCAGCATGTTCATGGGGTGGTTTATTTTCTTGGATACCTTCCTCTGACAAAGTGGTTTTGAACAAAATCTCTTTCCAAGGAAGTGCTCCTATCCGCATAGTGCAACAACAAGGTTCTGAATGAAACACACTATAATCAGCAGTTGTGTTTGGTATTCATACCCTGGTTTCCCGAAAATAAGACCCTGTTTTCCCTGAAAATAAATTTTGCTCCAAAAGATTGCTTATTTTCAAGGGATGTCTTTTTCCCAAAATTGATATATTTTATTTAATTGTAACTAGGCTTATTTTTGAAGTAGAGATTATATTTTGAGCATCCTCGAAAATCCTGAAAAATCATCTTAGGGCTAATTTTCAGGATAGGTCTTATTTTGGGGAAAACAAGGTAATAGCTGGAACCATCTGATTCTCATTTTTTGTGGAGGACAGACAATACAAAGAAGGCACGGGGGGGAATCAGCTTCTGCAGTCTTCCCAGGCATTTGTGCAAAGTTGTGTGCTGAAAACACTGTTTCCTGAGCAGAAAATACTGTAATTGTGTATTTAGGATACATCTCAATTGAAGAACGAATGCAGTTTGATACCACTTGATGCCTTGGCTCAATGCCATGGAATCCTGAGATGTGTAGTTTATTAAGGCACCAGCACTCTTTCTCATAGAAGATCTTATAAAATAGCAGTTCCCATAATTTCATAGACTTGATCCTTGGTGTCAAACTTCATTAATTCTACAGCATAGATATACCCTTAATGTGTGGAAAATTAACACATTGTTCAACATAGAAAACAATTCATTAGTTTAAAAAAAAACCCCCAATATTTACTATCTATACAGAAATATTATTTCCTGTGTATAAAATGCACGAATGTACAAATTATACAGAGAGTAAGTCCTGCAATGTGAATATTCTTTAAAAATTGCTTGGCTTTTAACCAATTTTTGTAGATTGAAGAAAATTACTAACATTGCTTTTTGTATGCCTTGAGAAGTAAACTAGCAAGGAATCACAACTCTATAGTGATGATGTTTCCAGTAATCATTTCCTAAGCCACTTTTGAATGGGTCCAACTTCCCTATAAAATGTAGGTAGGCATTGCTCCCAGTCTCTTTCAAGGGGAAAAAGGGTAATATTATGACATGTAGATATTGCTATTGTAGGGCAATTATGTATCAAAATAGCAAGCATTGAACATATACAGTATTTGCATTACATTCATTTTGCATGTGTGTAGGTGACTATTAAAAGTCACGAGAAACTGACTCTACCCAATAGCCCCCTTTTCAAAGTTGTCCTAGAGGCCTGATGAATGTGTATTGACATGCATCTGTATTGCATCTCTTCGGCACATTATAGAAAGCCTGCCATATGTGCCAGATTGAATCATTTGTCTCTGGATGGTGCTTGCTGTACAGCTTGCCTTGTATACCTTTGTTTCAGCTCTTTGTGCTAGGATTTTAAAGTTTTTTTAGCAAAACCTCGAGTATATTAATATATTATTCTGCTGCTCTCTGCCACCTCCTTGGAGGCTGGTGGCTGCATTAAAATAAATGAGGGTGGGGTGAGAAGTGGGGACTTGCTTTTATGACAGCCAAGAAAATTGGGAGGCCTGCCAGCATATTTGTCCTCTGGTTTTTTTTTCAGAGTTGGACCATGGGTTGAAGTTTGAAGCAAGCCAGGAGCCTTCAGCCAACTCAGTAAATTGTAGCAAGTGAAATAAGGGATATGGCTTTCGTCCTTAATGGAAAACCATTGTCTTGATTTCAGAGCCGGCCCAAGTCTTAAAGTCTTCAGCAGATGGTGCTCATGATGATGGTTAAAATATCTTCATCAGAATATTTACTCTCAGGGCTCATGCAGACAGCCCCTTGAAGGTGCAAGCTCCCACTTCTTTACATTGGGGCATCCAAATGACGCCCCATGTAAACATGACTGCATTCAGCACAACGCAAGAAACCCTGCTTTGTGTTGAGGTAATTTGTTAGCAGGAAAGAGCCAGGTCTTCTTGAAAGACACTGGTTTTTCCAGCTTTGGGCAGAGTCTGGACTGCTCCCTCAGAAGTTCTGGGATTTCTGAGGGGCCATCTGCACAGTCCTCTCGCATTTTCCGGGCTTCATGAGACAGGAATATCCGAGAAGGCTCTAACACCCTTCCAAAACCCCTTTTAAAAGTGTTTAAAAATAAAATAACTTACCTGGCCACCATTAAAATACTGCCAGAGCTCTCCTGACATGTCATTCCTATGCTCCAGGAGAGCTCTGGCAGCACTTTAATGGTGGACAAGTAAGTTATTTTATTTTTAAATGCTTTTTAAAGGGGCTTTAGGAGAGGATGGGGACTGCCTCCTTGTCCTCCTGGAAAGTTCCTGGGGCAGGGTGGGCTAGAACCTGCGAGCAATTGCATTTAAAAATGTGATTACTCCCAGGCGAAAGGGCTGCCTGGAACCGCCCTCAGTTTCACCACAATCATAGGTAGGTCTGACTATCAGAAAAGGAAGTCTTCTTGCTCCCAAGTTGTAGAATTCCCATCCATGAGAGATTCAGTCGGCACTTCTCCCCCCTTGTGCCAGAAGCAAAGACTTTTTGATCCAGGCAAGTCTTTGGCTTATATGAGATGGAAAAATCTTTTAATAGGGTTTTCATTTGACCTTTTTAAATTAAAAAAACAAATGTTTTTATTGTGAAATATAGTGTTTTAACTTTTGTTTTTAAAACTGAAGTATCATTTAATTGTTTTTAAGCTCTGTATTATTTTTGTCCAAATTGGTACCTTTTTAAAATAAAGACTTAGAAGTGTCCTTAGATCCTGTATGAGGAGAAAGGTGGAATATAAATTAAATAAACTTGGTTGTGTACCAGATGCCATCTGATCTTGGAAGCTAAGTAGGGTGAGCTCTGGTAAGTATTTGTCTGGGAGTCTGCCAACAAAAGCCAGGTGCTGTAGGCCAGTGTTTCCCAACCTTTTTTGAGCCGCGGCACACTTTTAACATTAAAAAAATCCGGGGGCACACCACCAACCAAAATGACAAAAAATGACACTCTAACACAGTAAAGAACAGTTGGGGTTGGTGGCCTGCTGGGAGCAGCTGCTGGGAGTGCTGAAGCCGGGAGGGTGGAGCCAGGCTGCACCATGCCCCGCCCCCTACCCCCAGCTTCACCTCTCCAGCAGCTGCTCCAGCCTTGAGGGGGCAGTGCCAAGCCAGCGGTGCCAGAGCCAGCACAATGCTGGCTTGGCACTGTCCCCTCAAGGCTGGAGCAGCTGCTGGGAGTGCCGAAGCCGAGGGAGGGGGCAGAGCCAGGCCGCGCCATGCCCCGCCCCTCCCCCAACTTCAGCTCATGCCCCACTTGCTCCCCCCAGCTTCAGCTCTCCTACAGAGGAGGAGCATGAGAGGTGAACGGGATTCAGTGGGCGAGGGGCGAGAGTCATGGTGGGAGTCATGGCGGATTGGAGGCTGGCTGGGGAAACAGCCGAAGGAGGCGACACCCTTCTTCTTTTCTTCGTCACTGCCCGGCCCTTCCTCCTCCTCCCCCAAGCAGCAGGAGTATGGCAGGAAGGGGGAGAGGAAGGGGGGCAGAGAGCTTTTCTCGCGGCACAGCAGGAGGTCCGTCACGGCACACTAGTGTGCCACGGCACACTGGTTGAGAAAGACTGCTGGAGGCTATATTACAGATGAAAGAACAGGCGACCTCATCTCTGAGCAGGCCCGTAGCCAGGATTTTGATTGGGGGGGGGATTTGTTTTGGGGGGCGGGGGGCTGAGTCTGAGTGAGAGAGGATCTACCCTAGCATACCCTTTGTATTGTTATCCCAATACCCGCATGCATATGGGATATATTGAGCATGGTGATGAGATCATGATGTGAATAAACATAGCAGTTTAAATAATGTACCAGCAAGGCCTTCTCACGGACCACCCTGAGAATTCTATGAAATGTATGGGGTCACCATAAGCCAGCAGGCAAACACATTTCTTGAGTCCCAGACATGCACCAGAATCAGAGATTTGTAGAGTGTAGAGTTGGAAAAGACCCCAAGGCCCATTTTAAATGTCTCATCCAAAACGGTTACATACCTTGTTTCATTCATATTATTTCACTTCAGAAAACCCAGAAAGGGTTGTGAAATAAGCAGAAAGTGGTTGGCAGGAGACCCAGGGTAAGAAAAAGAGACCTGCTCCAGATGTGGAGAGGGTCCATGCTGGAACTGAACTTAATGGACCAATTCAGCATGAAGCCATTTCATCTAGAAACAGATCTAATAATTCTGTGTAGTTCTTATGCAGCACGCTCTGCTTGAGGAAAGGATTTGGTAAAGGCTGAGAGAGCGAAGTTAACTTGTGCACCTCTCAGATACGGAAACCTTTGTGTCCCATTACCTCATGCTCATTCTCCAGCGGGCACAGCTTGATCCATTGCCAAAGAAAGCTTGACCGGACCTAGGGATTATGGGTCGAGGACTGCGGTGGCAGATGGCAGCACTGCTTACAGCTCAAAAGTGCTCTCTGGTGCTTTTGCCCATCCTGAAAAGATCTCTTTCAAAGGCTGACATGACTTGGAAGTGACAATAATAAAGGTTCACTTTGGGGCTTTGAAAAGGCAGGGCAACATTTTCTTTGTTTGCGTTTCTCCCTTCAATTTTCACTTGGGGGAAAAAGAATTCAGTTTTACAATCACTATGGTCAATTACTCGTTAAAACCACAACAGCACTCATTACATTATTGTAATTAGCCCTAAATTCATGAATGGCTTTCCAGTAGGTAAAATCCAATGCATTTAACACTGAATCTATTGACAACAATGGTTGTGAATAACTACAAGTTACTGGTACGGTAGCGCCACGATAAAAACAAACAAACCTAGGCTTATTGCATACAATCCACAATCCACATGCCTGTGAAATTATACCTCCTGCTATTTAGCAATGTAAGGTCGAACAAGCTGCACCATTGCGGTCTTGTAAAAAAAGGAAGAAGCTGGATTCCATGGCATGATATTTCTTCTTTTTTCCTCCTCCTCTCTTGCCTTCGCCCCCCCCCTACAATCACATTCCCTGAATGTTAAAAGACCTATTTTCCAGTGATCCCCATTTAGCATCATCCTGGATTTTTGCTAACCTTCTCTAAACGTTCAAGTAACCGTGCATACAAGGAAGGGCTGATTCTGAGCCTGCAGAAGATAAAAACTGTAATTGTGGTGTCTTTGGCTGCTTTCTTGAGAGTCCCCTGTAAGCTCCATTGATCATTCATAGAATGTCAGGTGGCTTACAGATGGGAACACAAGGCTATTGATTTTTACTAGCTTGCTAAAAATTGAAGGTGGGGGAGGGAATGTGGAGAGCTTGGAACTCGAGCTTTGTTTCCAAAGAGACGATTCCACTCCTCCAGAACTTGGTCCGAAGGAAATACCATATCTTTGCGTATTTGGAGAGACATGGAGCACAACACCCATCTCCCGTGGCCTTTCTATGTATGCAGATTAGATTCTCCTCCAAGTATTTTTATGAGGCACAGGGGTAGGGGTGGGGGAGAAGGGAGAGGAACCAAATATCTTAAAAGCTCCATAAATGAAATGAATTCAGCCAACCCTAAATTGGCAACAGTTCCACAACTAAAGATCTAAAGGGTATGTAATCAAAGAGAGAGAAGCCTGATGAGTTCCCATCAAGTGCATTGACTTGGAAAATGGGGAAAGTTTAGGGTCAGGCATATGTGTTCTCTGGGGAATCCTTGCTTGCTATGGAAAACTAAAAGCATTTTATTTTTTAAAAAAAAACAAAGAGAGCTTCAAAACATCAGCATTATGATTACTTATTTCAATGTCACTTTCTCTCTCGCTCCCTCTCCCATGCTCTCTCTCTCTGTGTATTCCCTTTCCATTTACTGAAAGTATCCACCTGCTTACAGAGTGGCAGAAAAGATACGCAGCAGTGCATCCGGAATGAACAGAAGATGAATTATTAATATCAGTGCAATCTTAGCTGCAGAGAATGTTTTATCCAGTGGTTAATAAGAAGTGTGCAGAAATATCCTGTGCTACATTAAATTAGCTCAGGGCTTCATACTCTCCGTGTTCCTTGCAGCCTGGAATTATCTCCCCTGCTGACAATATGCAATTATTCATTTTTACACTGGAGCATCCAGTCGAGGTGGAGACCTACTCCCAAGTCATTTCTGATCTGGATCAACATTGACACCACTTTGGAAAGAGGCCAGTCAATAGGCTCCACCCTGTGCAGGGAGGCCTAAAGGCTTTCTGGGCATCTTGCGCTGGCTTGATCTGCAAAGTGATGGCTTTAGATCAGAAAGGACATCTGCTTAGATATTTGGCTCTCATAGCTGAGGCAGAGAGGTGAAGAAAGCATGTTCCACAGCACCTAAAGTAAGGGTTCCATTCAATTGAGAGGTTATCCAAAAATTTTGAGGAAGGAGTGAAAAACATATTATATTCGTAAACACAAAAAGCCTTTTTTAATAAATAAAAAATAGCAGTAGTTTGACTTCCAATTTTTTCCTGTATTTTAAAGGCCTCATCCTGAGATGAAAAAACCCTAGTCCCAGTCCCCAAAGGTGGCAAAGTGACCCCAATTAGAACCTTTATGAGCATTTTTGTATTTTTCCAGGTGTCTTGGAGGACTACCGTGGATACCCTTGATGCTACTTCTCCCTCCAATATTTCACAGATGAAAATTGTGGCATTTGTGCCCAGGTGCTATCAGAGCACAGTCAGGATGGAAAACGTTATCAAGGTGGAAGCTAGGCTGCAGCAGTCTGCTTTTGTCCGAGCCTGCTGAGAAGGCAATGGACTCCAAGCCACATTTGCACTTTGAATTCAATACCAGTTAGCTAGCTGAAAACAAAAGGGGAAAGTGGGAGGCAGAGAGAAAAACTAAAGCATTTAAATACAAAATGAAAAAAGTGATAAACTGGGCTTGTCCCTGTAGCAACCCAGTTCCCTTTCGTGCTTGGGGGGCAGGGGGCAGCACCGGGGGTCCCACTTGCATTAGGGCCAGCTGCAGCTGATGAGGACATGGAGGAAGGGGCTGATGAGTTAGCTGGGCCTTCCTCTCCCACAGAGAGCTTGGCCTGGGATGATGAATGGCCTGACGGCTATGATAGCTGGGAAAGTCAGGCTGACCCTGAGAGTGCTGATTCAGATCAGTATGAGACACCAGGTGGTTTCGGGTCGCAGGAAAGGATCAGGGAAACAGTGGAGGATGAGCCCATGGAAGCTGAAAGGGAGTTCGGCTCTCATGAAGATAGTGACCCAGGTGCTGGGAGGCAAGGGCGGAGCTTTGATAGGAGACAGAGCATTGAGTCCAGCAGGAGAGACTGGCACCGCAGCCTAGAGCGCCAGAGAAGCGCTAGATCCCGTAGCACAGATTGGCGCAGAAGCCTAGAGCGTCGGGGGCCTCGCCTAGGGAATTAAGTATAGGATCCGTGAGAAAGGATCCTCAGTAGCTCGGCCACTTCTGTTCTACAGGGAGTGAAGCGATCGAAGATCCACGGATCCAGGTTGCCGGCTCGTGTCTTGCCAAGAAGTTTCTTGGGCTTTGTTATGAACTTTG
The DNA here is from genome assembly GCA_030556195.1 of Anolis apletophallus. Classification (NCBI taxonomy): domain Eukaryota; kingdom Metazoa; phylum Chordata; class Lepidosauria; order Squamata; family Anolidae; genus Anolis; species Anolis apletophallus. Next base: position 22,720,194 of record JARBWK010000006.1, read on the forward strand.
CCTTGTTCCTTTGCCATGGACCAAGTCCTTGATCCGCATTGTTTTTGTGGAGTCTTTGCTACGTTTGCCTTTGGATTTTACTTACGGACTCTTTACCTTTTGGATTGAACTTTTGATACTTTTATGGACAATTTACCTTTTCACCTGTTTCTTATTATTCAATAAATAGTTAGCTGATTACCGTCTCTGTGTATGTGATTAAGGGGCTGGGCCGAGACCCTGCTTCGTGACAGTCCCTGCTAAATCAGGTCAATTGGAGGAAACAATATTCTAGCATAAAGCCACAAGAGAATTCTGACTCTTAGGTTCATGAAAAGGATATCACATATTTGATAAAATTGCTATATTACATTCTTCACATGTGTGCCACTATGTTGACCTGAAATCTATTTTCCTCTACTCCAGATCTCCAGCTGCGGATTTAAATAAACAGGCACCAGGTAGACCAAGAGACCTACACTCGATAATCTTCAGCAACTTCTGTGCTGAGGTAATTCATGTCAATTTTGGATTAGGTAAAGGGGAGAGATAAATAGAAGTAATTAAAATGGATGTCAATAATGTGGTGTGTCATATGCTGCTAGCAAGGCAAACACCAAACTATATCATTATCTTCCAAACTCTTTTACTGTTGGATCAAAGTGGGAACTGACTTCGCTGACTGTTAACGGAGGAAAAATTTTTACATAGGTACATTTAATGCAAAATTTCTGGGATTTTTTTCTTGCAGCAAAGATGGTAGCAAAAACAACATGCAAAATTGGATCAGAATGCTGACAACCAAGAAACAGAATCCAGAATGCATGCACATGGAAATCTAACAGGGTTGTGGAGAGGTTGGGAAGAATACTGATGGTAAAGGCCTCCAGTGACACACTTGCAAAGATTTATGGAACTATTGTTTGGAAAACAATAGCCCTATATTTAGCCATGTCCTAAGGGATGGAAGGCCAGAAACCAGGGGTCAGAACACAAAGGTGAAAGGTCAGAGTCACCAGGGATTAGAGGAGATTAAATATCTTTCTTTCCAAAACTGGAGGTTTGGATAATTAATTGGTCACCAAACATAATGGATTTGAATTATTTGCCCCAACATAGGGATCCCCAACTAATATTCCCACATCCTTTCTCAGTTAAGCACAGCCTGAGTTTTTTTTCTTCCCCTGAAATAAATGAGAGTTGTTTTGGCACTTTCAGTGTATTTCTTGGAAGAGTTATATTCACATTTAAACTCTTGAGTGGCCACAAAAAGCGAAATGACACAAAAGTTTTGGCAACAGAGTACAAAGATGATATATAGTATTGAAAAAATGCTTTACATATTTTTCTCATGCATCTCTTACAAAATCTGAAACATTGCAAAATGGTCAACATGGATGACTGAGATAGTGACACTTTTGCTTTCTGATGGTGCCATGTATACAAATTTTGTTTCATGTCCAGGTAGCGTTGAGAAAGATCCTTATCTGAAATCTTGGAGAGTTTTTGCTAGCCAGAGCAGACAATCTTAGTCAGGTGGACCAATAACATCATCATCATCATTATCATCATCATCTCCTGCTTATATCTTTGAGATGCATGAGAAAGATGCACTTTCTTTACCTTCCTGTACCATATAATTTGTATGCTAGTTGCTCTGAACTGGCAGGATTATGTGTGTGTGTGTGTGTGTGTGTTATTGTGTTAATTTTATGCTTGTGTTGTTTTGGTAATTTTATAAAATTTTATTTTTATATATATAAAGTTTTATATCCCTTCTGCCATGCATCTCTGTCTTGGCAATCTATTTTGTATTCTTCTCTTTGTGTTGTTGGTGCTAAATATACTGTAGGTTCTGAATGGAAATTATGACTGGAATCCTGTTGGGGTTCTTAGGCACACATTTCTTTGCAGATACAATTATACTTTTTGGTCTATTGTGTAACATGTGCATTCGGTTTGCAGTTGCATACACAGAGTTTCACAAGTACTATGACTGCAATGTGCATTCTTAGTTCTTGCATAACTATTCATCAGTGCTTTTGATGTACCACATAATTCATTGAAACTGTGGAAATAGTGAGTGTATATTGCTCATTGCAGGACTGGGCAATAAGCAGGCAGATGCACAATTAGAAGTTTAGCATTGACATTGAAAGGTTTCTATTTCCAAGCTTGATTTTGCCTAAAAACTGGATGGCTTAAATATGTTTATCTGTTTGGTTAGTTCAACATTTTAAAAAAGAATGTCTAGTTAAAAAAACCAAGCTGTAATAAAAAGTTATTCCAAAAGTGATAAAGCAAGACTAAAGAGTTTACAGCTGCCTAAATATCCTACATATTTCTGATCTTGGAAGCAAAGCAGGGTCAGCCCTGATTATTAATTGACTGGGAGACCACCAATGAGTCCCAGGTTCTGTACGGTGTATTTCAGTTGAAGGAATTGCAAAGCCACCTCTGATAATTTCCTAAGAAAACCTCTGAAATTCATGATGTTGCCATGAGTTGACAGGTGAGTCGAATGAACGCAAACAAAGAACTTGCAATCAAAAAGCCAAACCAAACTCAAAGAGATTTTCTTTTAAAAGAATTCATTAGAAAGAAGTAATAAAATTGGCAACTGGGAAAGAAATTGGAAAAATAAATATAGACTTCAAACTCGCCAAATATTCCAAAATCCAGTATTATCTATATAGGTAGCTGAGATGGGGACACTTTTTGCTTTCTGATGGTTTAATGTTCCCAAACATTATTTCATGCACAAAATTATTTAAAATATTGTATAACATTACCATCAGGCTATGTGAATAAGGTGTATATGAAACATAAAGGAATATTATGTTTAGACCTGGTTTCCATCTCCAAAAAATCTCTCATTATGCATGTATAGGCAAATACAGGTATTCCATACTCTCAAAAAATCCAAACTGTATTTCCGGTCCCAAGCATTTAGGATAAAAGATAAAAAGCAGATATTTCACTCTTAAACCAAACCAAAAGACAAATATTGTCATTTCTCATACTGCTTTTCTACAATCATTTTTTTTGCAGGGGCCTTAGAAAGCTGGCATAGGAATTACTGAGGTAAAGAGCTGAATCAAATAGAACTTACTTACTCCCAATCAAAGCAGCCAACACTTATGAAAGTTCCATTGATTCAACAGGACTGCTCTAGTTGGATCTATCGCAATGCATGCACACTCATCAGAGGCACTATATAAATGCTGCTTCAGCTTTTGTTGCTGTTAATGATTTGCGTGCTCTCTGGTCAAGTGATGCAGTCCAAATACTGGCAGCCAAGAGATCAATCCAGGCCATGTATTCAGAACATTATGAACATTTAGGACTGGGAAATGTTTAGGGAAATGTTCCCAAATAGTGCACTCTTTGATTACATTGCTTTCTATCCCTACAATATTAGATCTTCCAAGGAAGTAAAATTCCACCATAAGCTCAAATACGGCCTGATGAGTTATCACTCTCTGTAAGACCTCTGACCTCAGGTTGCATATCCCAGCCGTGACCTTCATCAAGAATACATAGAGGTGGAAAAGGTGAAACCGTGCTCAAGCCATCACTATAGCAACACTCACAAATAGCAGGAGGTGGATGGTTAGCAAGCGAAGTTTCACAGAAAATGAGAGAATTCATAAACCTCCCAAACCATAGGTACCCTTGGAGATCTACATTTTGCAGAAGTCCTTCATTATATTAGTGACTCTAGGGTTAATATATACTGTATGTGTGTGTCTGTGTAGCCAGGATCCATTATATCTGGACTACAGGGACAATAAATGCATGAAATATAGTTCTGCCATTTTTCATTTCCTTCACTGCAGCTTCATATTGGACTACTGTTGTCTCTCTTTACCCATGTAGCAAAGTAGTCAACACTAAAATATTGTTTGCTTTCCCCCAATTCTAGTTTTAATATGCACATTATTCAAATAGCTTTTACTGAGAATATTCTATTTATTTTTGGGCATATTTAATATATACATTTTTGTGCACTGTACAGTTATTCCTGTGCATCCATGTATTCTAATGTCTACTGTGTGAAAATATTCAAACCCCCAAATTCCTGAATGCAAATCTTGATATTTTCCCATATTTATTCAAGGGAAAACATTTCATTTTGCCATTATATATAATGGGACTTGAGTATCCATGGATTTTAATATCCACAAGGATCCCAGAAATAAAACCCAGTGGATACCAAGGGCCTACTGAAATTTACACTGGAAAATAGGGATGGGAAAATTCTGAAAATTACAGATGCATTCTAGGAAACTTACCATGCCAACTAGATTTGATGCAGATGATTGAGACAGTCTTAAACGTTGTCTTTTAATATTGAGACAAATGTTTTTAATGTTTATGTATGCATATAATTTGTTTATGTCCTAGCATGGAATGTTTGCCATTTTTATGTTGTGCTCTGCCCTGAGTTCCCTTCGGGGTCAGGAGGGCTGAATAAAAATGTTTTAAATAAATACACAACCTCATCTGATGCAGTCTTATCTCCCTTTCTCTGCACTACCAAAATGGAGTCCCACAGAGGCCATCACATGACACAAGGCCTCCATAGATCCCAAGGTGCTTGTTTATAAAGCTATTATCCTCCCAACCCTGCTATATGCCTGCGAAACATGGACTGTCTACAGACATCACATGCAACTCCAGGAACAATTCCATCAGCATTGCCTCTAAAAAATCCTGCAAATCTCTTGGGGAGACAGGTGGACAATTGTCAGCATCCTGGAAGAAGCAAAGACCACCAGCACTGAAGCGATGCTCCTCTGCCATCAACTCTGTTGGACCGGCCACATTGTCTGAATGACCGATCACTGTCTCCCAAAGCAGTTACTCTACTCCCAATTCAAGAATGGAAAACACAATGTTGGAGTACAGGAAAAGAGATTTAAAGATGGGTTCAAAGCCAACCTTAAAAACTGTGGCATAGACACCAAGAACTGGGAAGCTCTGGCCCTTGGGTGCTCTATCTGGAGGTCAGCTGTGACCAGCAATGCTGTAGAATTTGAAGAGGCATGAATGGAGGGCGAAAGAGAGAAATCTGCCAAGAGAAAGGCATGTAAAGCGAACCCCAACCGGACTGCCTTCCACCTGGAAACCGATGCCCTCACTGCCAGGACACCACACTTGGAGTCCTTGTCTTACTTGGACAATGAGGGATCGCCTGAGTAAGTAAGTCTGGTGGTTGCCCATGGGACTCTGTTGTAGCAGTGCAGAAAAAAGGACACAAGACTGGACTTTTAGGAGTCAAGTGCTACTTGATTCTCAATGGGAGAAGCCAAAGCAAAGCCAGGTAGAAGCAAGGAAAGAGTGTGGGATGGTTACCATCTCTGAACAGGAGAGACATAAGACCTGATGATAGAGAGCAAAAGGTGGTGGTTCCCTTCACTTTTCCCCACTTTCCCTGCTTTCATGTGATGAGGTCCATGTTTCACCTATATATGAAGACTTGATAATGTGGTACTTAAATGTGCATGCTACTGGACAAACCACAAGAGTCATCCAAGAGCTTGCAATCTAAAAATGTTTATTGGCGATGAAGAAGTGTATGGTTAGACTCAACGGCAACTGCATGGAAGGAGCTCAGTGGCCTAAATTTAAACAAAGCAGGTGGACCTGTGGGAAGAAGCCCGCCATGGCCAGCCTATCAGATTGAGCCAATATATTCAATCTGATTGGCTGAGGATTCACATATTATTTATTTATTTATTTATACCCCGATCTTCTCACCCTGAAGGGGACGCAGAGTGGCTTACAGATTATGGCAAAATTCAGTGCCTCATTATACACACAAATAATAAATATAACATTTCAAATTATAAAACAGTTAACATAGTTTCCCAATCACCATAACCCCCACAGACCAAACAAAAGCCTGCTAGTAAAAGTAGTCTTATGCATTATTACCATGGGGTAAGGTGATATAAAGTGTAGAAGACTACAGAATTGGGGTACAGATGCCACAATTTTAAAACAGAAGATCTTAAAGTGCAGGAGTGCTAATGTGGAATGAGGGTGTGGCTGCAGGTCTCCTCATGGGTAAGCCCAGGGCCATGCAAGACAGCAAAGCTGGGTAGCAAATGCTCAGGGCCCAGGGTCTCTCCTGCAGCAGGGCCCAACAAAAAGACAGCAGAAAGATGGACAGAGGGAGCACTCACATCTTCAACTTCCCCACCCAGTAAGTTGGGTAGGGCAATTTGTATTTGTGGTGTGTGTGTGTGTGTGTGAGAGAGAGAGAATGAGAATTCATCTGGTGTATCTCTGTGGGCTTCCATACTGCCTACTTTTCTTATACTCCAGAAAAAGAGTCTTCTTTTATGGCAACTTCTGAAAACTGGCCCAAAGAATTGCAGCTCTTTTAACACACTTGATGCCTTACATTTGTGAAATGGTCAGCCAATAAATTGAGCTCAAGGTGAAGTTAAATTTCCTCCAGCTTTTTGAGGGGTGGTGGCTTTTTTTGTGAAAATCTGTTGTTGCATCAAATGTGGCTGTTCTAAAGATTTCATATAACAAAACCAGGGGCTTCCTGGGATGTACTTCTGAAGAGATAATCACATCCTTCAAGGATTAGTCACACTTGACTGCATCCCTGCCGTGTGAATTATCTAAGAAGAGGACGGGAGGGGAAGCTCTCCAGGTTGGGCTGTTCTAGTCCCACATAAAAGTAAATTTTTGTTAACTGTTGCTGTACTGAACTGGATCTGAAAGCCGTCAATCCACCTCTGGTTCTAATTTTCTGAAAAAAATCTGAGAACAATTGAAATTGCTGTATTTGCTTATGTACAATACCCCAAACTTGTGGAACCATGAAGGAATACAAACAGCAATTTTCCACCTTTTTTTCCTTTCAAGAGTGGGGAAAGGCTATGAAGAGACTGTAGAAGGCTTGTGATCTGCAAAGGTAGATTTCAGAAGCAGGAGCATGGATTACACTTTTCCCCCCATGTTACTTCTGGTGAATTAACAATCAAACTTAACCTTAAAAAGCTAAACATGTTGCCCTATTGAAAACACTGATCGTAAGACATGGTTTCACAGACAGATGCATGTGGTTCTCAAGACCATTTTGCATTGTTTGCCCCACTGGAGGTATGATTAGAATGTATGTCATGTTTTTGCCCCTTGGGCCATTTTAGAGACAAGAGATGATGTTTTAAAATTGCCATAAGTAAGCAAGAAGTAATGCCTAGTAACTTCTTCCTTAGGGAGAAGATATGACCAAATGGTGACCACAACTCATGATGGGCATTTTGGCGAATTTGAGGGTGAAAATTGATTTTTGTGAGGTGTGGTCAGCCCTCCAAAGTCTCAGAGGGAGTTGATATGGTACCCTAACATTAACACTATAGTTGTCCTCTTTTGGACTGTAGCATTCCTATTGGGCTATAACATTATGGCTTTCCATGAGATTGTTCATGGATCCCTTACACAGTTTCCAAGTCTGCTTTTCAGAGCTTAGAGATAATTCATTGGAAATGACTTTATTACCCTTAATTCATTAAAGTCTTCAACAGGGATGTTAACATTCATTATTCTAACTGTTAAGCACTAACAATGCTAATCTTTATGAGTGATAATTTCATGTTAAATGACTTCATTATGAGAAGGGTCATTTAGGAAAAGCTTGGGGCTTTTTGTTGATTTTAGTTACTTTTGTCATACAGTTCAATTGATACAATAGATATCAATGTAATGAAGGGGGGTTGTTGTTAATTCCATGGTAGCAAATTAAATTACCACACACAAACACACACACATTACCATGTTAGCACTAAGACTATTTCAAGCAATTGGAAATCCCTAGAAGCCAGAGTGCTTTAACCAGAAACGTGGATCAGCAATGGAGCTGTCCAGCAGGACTTCTGGAAGGTGAGGCCTGTGTCTTAGTTGGATTCCTACAACAGCAGGGAGCTGTCCATCCACATTCAAAGCCTGGTGGGTGGAATTCTGGAAGTGCCCAGTAGTGCACTGTCTGAACAATATTAAGGAAAAGGGAAGGAGGAACAGGGGAAAGGAATGTGGCCCAACTTTAAGACTATTTTTTTATTTTTGCAAGAACTTTCAGTCCTGCATCCAAAGAAGTAGAAAGCTCCTACAAAAACGAAAACTATTTCATCTTAAAGATACATTTACATTCCTCTCTTCCTTCCTTACTCCTTTTTTAAAAAATCAGATCACTCATGGCCAAGTATGATTATCTTCCTTGCTTGGAAAATGCTTGTGCATGAAATTGTTTTATGTGTGCGGATAGGTGCACATTGACCATCATTCAGTCTTCACAGAAAAAAAAGTTCCAATCCAATGGCATAGGTACCACAATGATTGATGGCCACTCATCTGTTTCAGCTTTCATATACCTCCACAGCCATTGCAACATGCACCATGTCCTTATCTCCTTGTTCTACCATTGAGGACTTTCTTAGACGTCTGGTTCCTCCTCTGTGACTGTGATCATGGATGACTCTGCTGGGAGTACAAGACTCCTAATGACTTGGCTCATAGATACACTGGAATGCACCATGACAAGGTGATGATCCTGTTAGTGGTGCTTTTTGGTGAAGACCAAAAAGCACCACTAACAAATGGAGGCACAAATGGAGGGCACTCTCCATTCATGTGAATGGAAGCACAAATGTAGGGTGAAAGAGAGAAACATGCCAAGAGGAAGGCATGTCCAGCCAACCCCAACCAGGACTGCCTTCCACCTGGAAACTGATGCCCTCACTGCAGGTCAAGAATAGGGATTCATAGTCTCATATGTACCCACCACCAGGACACTGCACTTGGAGGACAATCTTACTCAGACAATGAGGGATCTCCTAAGTAAGTAAGTAATTTGGTGAAGACCATGGGAGGAAAAAGAGGTGAGTAGTTCTGTCTTTTTTTCTGTCCCAGGTTAGCATTTTGCTATCTTTCCTGCACAGAGACCTTACCATTTTTTGTTATTCCTTTTGCAACAGACATAACCAAAAAAGCACTATGTTGCTTTTATCCACAGTAGCAAGCCAGAGCTTGTTCTGTGCTTTAGCTTTTCTGGCTTTCCCCTTACACATGCTGGCTATTAATTTGCACTTGCTACAGGTTAAAGCTACATACATCCTATATCAAGATCACAGACATAGCATTGCTATTGAGTGATGGCAGTGGATCCCTCACCAACCATATTCAGTAGTCATAAGTAAACTCTGAAACAGAACTCCCCCTCAAATTGGCCCACTAAACATTCATGCAAAATGCCTGTCAGCCTTGCTGCCTATTAGCCGAGATTCTGTTTGCCAAACTCCAGGGACTCAGGAAGATCTCTTTGGATAGCATCATTGCTGTGCATTAGGCTATAGTGATATTGCTAGGCATTTTGTTTCCACATAGATTTGATCTACACCAGCTACTAAATGCTTCTGGAGATGTTTGGGGGGAAGGGAGATGCAACAGCTAATATTTACGTTTAGGGGAACAAAGTTTAGTTGTTTTAAGGTTGGTAGAGCATTCTAATTTCTGCAACAACTATTTGTATAACCTACATTTGTATAACTCAATTATAGAATACCAGACATCTAGAAGTGTCCCTCTAGATAACAAGTCTCTTTCAAGTGATTGAAACACAATCCAAAACAGAATGGCATATGAACTTCCTTGGGAAGAGAATTTCACAGATGAAGGGCTACCACAGAGAAGGATCACTCCCCAATTGCCACTCCCAAGAGAAGTGGTTCTGGTTCCTGGTCCTGAATACATTTATGAACATAAGGAAAATTATGCCAGAGTAAGACCAAGGTCTGATCAAATCCACCATTCTGGTTTCATCTGAGGTCAGCCACATCATTAAATCCAACCCAAAGCCTCTCTTTCATTTTCCTTGATGGAATAAATCAGGCTCAGAGATAAGACCTCAGTACAGTCATGGGTTAAAGTTGCTGCTATTTTTCATGAATCTCCCCATCTTCAACAAGAAACAACAGAACTATTTTCAATCCACCTGTTTTTTTTTCTATCACCTTTGTTTAACTTCTGTTTATGGACCATTTTATATCGCCGCCCAGTTTTAGGCATATGTAATCAGAAACTCACTTTAAAAAAACACAAACAGTATAAATCCAACTCCAATTACTATATTTCAGAAGGCTAACGACAGCTTAGGCAAAGGTTTTTGTTTTAAAGAATCTCAGCAGAAGCATATTAAGCATATTTAAATATTTATTCAATGGATAAAATCTTTTATTAATACTATCTCATTACACTTCTTTCATCTCCTGGTATTCTTTAGACAAATTAGATTGGAAATTAGATCAAATGTGGTTTCGTAGGTTTAATTTTGTGGTTTCTTTTCTCATTTCCAACATAAGTGGCTTGTTGGGTATGAATGAATAAATGAAAGAAACTGCAAATATGATGGAACATATCCTTTCAGAGCTTCTTGTTAGTTCTGAAGTTTACACTGTGTGATGGCAGCATGCATCAGAATTTACCAAAAATTACTTTTTGACTACAAGTCACAGAATCCTCCACCAGCTGTTGAACTTTATAAGCACTCGTTTGTGCCATTAATGCTAATGTAAATCAAATACACAGGAATGGCAAAGCTTTGAAACTTTACAGAAGGGTGTTGTATATTGCATTTTATTTATAATTTATTTTATTTATTAAAATATTTTATCTTTTCTTTTGTCTAAAGATTCTAAAGATATGGAAATCTACAATAAAATCAGCTTGACCAACTGAAAGCAATATAAAATAGATTATAGCATGTGAAACAATTTGGCAAGTTAGAACACAACCATTTAAAATAGTAAAGAAAGTTTTAAACAATTCCAACCCATCCAGAAAGGCATTCAATCACTTAGATCTCATAGGTTTGAATAAAACTCCACAGCTGGATTTCATGATTGCAGTTATAATCACATAACCTAGATATATATTTGTAATTGGTTTGTATTCATGAACCCTATGAATTAATGATTGTGTTAACAGTGTAGGGAATATGTAGGGATTATAAAAATTTACCCAGTCCTCCCTTACCAGGCATCAGCTGCTGTGAGTGATGGAAGTCTTCTACTGCCTACAAAAAGATAGCAAGGAACTGTCCTTAGAACACACCCTGTGGGGTGTCAGTTTCAGTTCTAGTGATGTAAATATGTTAGTTATATAACTAAGGAGCTGAAATAGTTTTGAGGCTGGTATCTCACTGCTTAGGGATATCATTTAGTAGAGTCTCCTGGACTGACTTCCTCTGTTCTGACTTACTGAACAGCAGCCATAGTGAACAACAGGAATATGTTCTCCCATTCATCATAATACAGCTGATTGACATTTCCACCCCTTTCCCATCAGTGATCTCCAGTATGGGGAGGAATTGTGATAGAGATCCTACTTTTGTTATACTGGAGATCACTGGTGGGGGTTAAACATCAGTCTGCTACATCCCAATCAACAGAATAACAGAACTTCATTGCTTGCAGTGGATAATGCTTGGTAAGGCAGGAGGAGTTGGTCCAGAATGTGCTACTTTGTTAAATAGTGAATAGTATAGTTAAGTATACAACTAAATGTCTGATACAGAATTTTGGCTCATGTTTTGACTTGATGCTTTCATGATACCAGAAGTTGGCAGCAGTTAGACCTTTAAAGGGCATGCATTCTCCAACCAGGGTGCCAGAACGGAGAAGGCCTCGTTCCACATCCTTCCGTGGTGTATTCCCACAGGGGATCTTATAGCAAAGTTCTGATCTTGGGCAAGAATGTTAGATTCTGTAGGCTATATTTCAGAGAAAAGAAATAGTAATAACAATCCATGAAATTCATGGGGTCACCATAAGTTCATGAAGGTGACTTGAAGGCACACAGACATACGGAGTGGCCTGCCTACCAGTATCTAGGTCCTAAACCCTTTTGTCCTAGTTGAAACTTCTTCAATCCTCTTCTTTACCTTTTTGAGAAATTAGTTCCATTAGTTTTGTCTCCACCCTGGCCTCACATCGGGAGGCATGGAGAAGCACTATCCACAATGCTGCGGCCTCTTTCGAGAAGACACGCCGAATGGGTCTCAGAAAGAACCGCAACTTGGAAAAAACATCACCCAAGGAGACTTTCTGCTGCGCTTTCTGCAACCGAACTTGCCTATCTCAGATTGGCCTTTTTAGTCATCAACGCGCTTGTAAAAAGCGTGGGATGAGTCCTTCCTGAATCTTCGTTCGCGAAGTAATGCCGAGAGAGTTTTGTCTCCATTTAACCTCCTTCTATCTTAGAAGAAGGAATCTTCCAAACTGTTGGCCACATATAGCTTGAAGGAAAGAGTGTTGGTGTGGCCTTTAGCATTCTGAACCTCCCCAGAATCCAGAATGGGATTTTAAGAAAAAAAATACAGAACAATCCTATCTCCATAGGTCTCTAGGAGTTGTACTTATCCATATTCCTTTTCAATGTTTGGGGACCCAAAAAGCTCCAAATGTGAGCATACTTCCAGTTTTATCAAAATAGCAGGATACAGCAGGGTCTGAAGGAATGAAAAATGGACCCTCCACCATTGCCCTCTCCTGTTGTGAATAATGACTGAATGACAGAAAACCATGGATTTCTTATGATTCTCACAAACTGTTCAACTTCCCATATAAGATTGCATTGCTTAAGCTGTAACTCTGTTTATTAATGCAAGTAGATTGGTATTCTGATTTCCTAGGCTCAGAAGGTTTCTGAGTTAATTGGACATCTAAGAACTATTTGCTCCAGCCACAGAAGCTGCAATTCTGCAGAGAATTAAGAAGGAGAGATTATGTTGGGCTGGATTCCGTCCAGAATCTTTTGAGGTCAGCTCTGCACTTTAGCCTGTGTTGTCTACAAAACGCTCTGATTACAAGCCATTTTGTGCTGTTTGCAGATGCTCTGCAGAAAGCCAAAACCACCATTTAGCATAACCATGTCTGCATTCAAGTTGAATGGCAGATACTTTTGCTGAAGGAAGCTGATTTAAGCAGTGAGTGAACTGGTTAACCTTGTTTGTACAAAGTATGGAAAATGGATCTGTATCCTTGGTCCCTTAACATTGTTTTGGTGCATGTTAAGAGGACACCTAAAATGGGGTGAGAGTACAGGTTTGCAATCCCTGATCAGGCATGGATCCAGTAAGGGCATTTTTCCAAAGTAATGACTACAACTACCAGATCCCCTTGGCCATCATGGGAAAAAAGTTAATTTCAGAGCTTGGGAATGGTATTTGATTGCGCTATAACTCCCCACATCTCCCAATCGATAGAACCAGTGGCAGGGAGATACTAAACACTGTAGTCTGAATTATCATTCTCCCAAGCTTGGATGCAATGGCACTTTGAGTGATGTGCACACAATCTTTCTGAGATGCTCAAGAATTTTCCCTGATTTTGTGGAGTGTATCTGCTCTGTAGCATTAATGTAGTTTGATATCACTTTAACTGCTATGCCAAGTACTATGGAATCATAAAAATCTTAGTTTTCCAAGGTCTTTAGCCTCATCTGCCAAAGAGTGTACAGGCTTTAGCAAACTACAAATCCCAGTATACATATTGGTAGCCTTGAGCTATGGCAGTTAATGTTGTGTCAAATTTCATTAATTCTACACTGTAGATGCACTTATGGTCTGTATCTTGAGAAAGGCCTTTATCTCTTGAACAATGGTCATTCCTTCCTGATAAACAAAGCCATTAGTCCCATTCCATCCCCATCTCTCTGCCCAGGAGGTGCCTTCTTAGTTGCTAAAGCCACAGTGTTGATGTAAAATGCCACTCAGTGCAAATATAAGGCTACTGTACTGATTAATAAAGCCATAGTCTTGAGGCTAATGGAAATGCCCTCTAACAGTATAGATGATCCAATTGCCTTTTCACAGGGAAAGAAGACCAAAGCATTTTGCAACCCACAGCTGAGGCTGCCAAATGTGAATTTCCTAGCCAGGGGCTTGTTCCGTGCCCGCTGTCCCATGCTCCCATTAACATGCCGAGGACATTGCTGAATTAGAAACGCACCAGCTGAAATTCTATGGGCACAAAAGCCCAACGCAAGCTATTTTTTTCCATTTCTGAGCTCTCATGTTCAATGTAATTTATTTATTTATTTGTCACTGGAGCAGGAAACTGCTAGATGAATTTCTATTTCAAAGTGATAGTGGAAAATTAAAATGAGGGGGAAAGAAGGGGTTGACCTACCTACCCCAATGCAAAACAACTTCGCACTTCTTTTTTTATTCCCTAGTTCTAGTCTGCAAAGTGAGGAAAAGCAGGCTGTCCACGAAAGCTTTAGAACCCCTTTCTTTACTTATGGAATCTCTGAAAGTTAGGCAGTTTCGCTCCAGGATTTTGGAGGTTCTTCACAGTATGTTCTTCACAGGTCATTCTTTTTCTCATGTTTTCCTTCTCCTACCTAGCCTCTACTCCTATGGCTACTGCCTTTTCTAGTCCATGCATTGTGGCCAAAGGTCAGATGCAAGTTTTCTATCTCCAGATCTTCCCTGTGTAACTTAAAACTCTTTAAAAGAACCTGAAATCAGAATGGGAAAAATGACTTTGGCCCTCATGCAGACACTCATAGACTGCATGAGGGCCAAAGTCATTTTAGATCCCTGAAACCCTCCCCACCCTCCTCAGTGTGTTGGCATTCTGTTAGGCAGTTGTGATGTTGTAAGCTAGACTTACCCCTTTAAGTATTCTGTGTTCAGATGTACAATCATGGCATCATTGTCATGAGCACAAATGCCCCAAACCCACCTTAAAAACAAGGCAGTCATCTTGAGTGAAGGGGATATAGTGTTGGCAAGGGGCTCCTCTTGCCAATATTTTGTTGCACTATGGCTCACCAAGTGACAGATGCAACATTTTCCAGCACCCTGCTCACTATATAGAACTGTTTTACTCAGTATGGCTGCCTGACTTTACAGATGGGTTTTCAGATAGAGCATCACAACTATGTGATCCATGCAGAATCTTGGCCATTTTTATAGTTATCCCCCAACAAATAGGAGAAACCTATCTCTAGTAGGTCCACATTTTTATGTAAAACAAGGTTGCGGGTTCCCCGCACATCTTGGTTTAGTGAGACATCTGCTATTTTCCCCAAAACTGGAAATGTTTTCCCTCCTCTTATCAAATTAGAAGTGGACTTGAAGCAAAGTCTAGTTGCAAGAGGAATGTCATTGGAAAAAATAGTGACACGTAAGGGCATAAATACCTAAAGGCACCAGATCCTGTCTGATACTGGATAGATATTAAGTAGAGTAAGTCCTGGTTAAGACTTGGTTAGGAGACAGACAACGAATACCTGGTGCTTAGGCTATATTTCAGAGGGTGGAATGGACAAAAACAACTCGCCTAAAGAAATTCATATGAATATCATCATATGAATATCATCATAAGTTAACATGTGACTTGAAAACACAGACACCTAAGTGCTTCTGAGAGCTTTTCCAGCCATATGTATTATGTTTATGTATTTGTTTACAGGCACACACACACACATTCTATGAATGAATGAATCAATGAACTGAAGGTGGCATCATGGTGTTTCCCAATTTTATTTTTACTTCTTGTTGTTTACCCACAATGTACTGCAGCCAGAACATTGGATTCTGGGAGAATCAAGATGGGAGAATCAAGATGGGAGATTAGAGGACTAGGGTTTAGGCAACTAGAAACAGAGACTTCAATGTGTGGCTGACCTTTTTGTGTGGCAAATGCTAAGTAGTTTCATCATCACATTCAATCTGATGGAAGCTACAGTTCTGGTGTCCCTCTAGTATAAAGCAGATTATAGATTACCACTCATAGACATAAGGTGTATGTACATTGTAGAATTAATGCAGTTTGACACCACTTTAGCTACCATGTTTCTATGCTATGGAATCTTGGCAGTTGAAATTTTACAATGTCCTCAGCTTTCTCTGGTAAACTACAAATCCCAGTGTTCTGTAGCATTGAGCCATGGTTGTTAAAGAGGTCAAATCACATTAATTCTACCTTGTAGTTGCACCCCCAGCCTCACTCAGAATACTCAGAACACAAAAAGATGTGCAAAATGTTACATTTGTTGTATAAATACTGAGCCAGGATTTGTGAGACCTTCAGCCTTTGAGCAAGCAGCTATGCCTCTGTTTACTCAAGTGAGAATCTTTGTAACCAATACAATCATGTTGCATTGACATTAACTGTGCAAACCTGCCCGTAGTTATGCAGAGGCGTCTCATTGAGTTCAATGGACCTTAGATGTAATTAAGCACATATACGATCAGAGCACGCAGCAGTTCCTTTCCAGTTCTGGGGACAATTAATGCATGTATTCATTTAGCAGGTGAGAATTCCCCAGAATGAATTGCTCTGTGAAATAAAGAAAGAGGCTTTACAGCTCTGATTTCTTTCTTACCTGTGTGGCTCAACTGTCAGTCAAACAGTTAAGAGGTGTGGAAAATATCCTCCCTTCCCGCTGGAATCTATACAAAACCTCTGTGAGTAGATGAGGCTGGTGGAAGCTGGTGAACAGCACAGAGCTGGGCAGCATGCGGAGTTTGAAAATCTAGACTATTTTGAGGAAATATTGTAGCCTGAAATTCACTGCTCTGTTTGTGGATTGCAAAACTGGGGATACATGTCTGTGGGTTAGAAGAAATACTGCAGTAGCATCTCAGATGCAAACTTTTAGTTTCACAGCTGCAATCTCTTTCTTTGAGGTAGTATCAACCTGGGGTGCATCCACACCAGACATGGGCAAACTTCGGCTCTCCAGGTGTTTTGGACTTCAACTCCCACAATTCCTAACAGTAGATAGGAAGCCCAGAAACACATGGAGGGCTGAAGTTTGCTCATGTCTGATCTACACTGTTGAATGAATGCAGTTTGATCCCACTTAGATGCCATGGCTAAATGCTATGAAAGTCTGAGATATGTAGTTTCACAAGATCTTTGGCTGCCTCTGTCAAAGAGAGCAAGGGACTCCCAAGATCCCATAGCATTTGGTCATGACTGTTACAGTGTTATCAAACTGTATTAATTTGGCTATGTAGATGCACCCCTGGTTACTATTTCATATTATTGGTTTCACCTGGGTGTAGAATCATAGAATCATCAAACGGTAGAGTTGGAAGGGAATTATTCTGTAGTTTAGTGCCTGGGCCAGTGCAAAAATCAACGGGTGGCAAACCACCTTCTAGTCTCTTGATTACAGTAATTGAAGAAGAGTGATACTGACACACACATACACAATGACAGAAAATATTCAGCAATTTTTTGTTAAGAGTGTGACCAAAATACCAACAAACACAAATCTCAGCAATTTTGTTCCATAATGGAAATTGCAGTTTGGCTCTAAT
This sequence comes from Anolis apletophallus, assembly GCA_030556195.1. Classification (NCBI taxonomy): domain Eukaryota; kingdom Metazoa; phylum Chordata; class Lepidosauria; order Squamata; family Anolidae; genus Anolis; species Anolis apletophallus. The sequence continues at coordinate 22,737,529 of JARBWK010000006.1, forward strand.
GGAGCCTTGTCTCTGTATTGAAGCTCTTAGCTCTCAAACGCAACGTTCTGTCCAGTGCTGGAGCAAAGGAAGGGAATGTAGAGTCAAATGCTCCTGGTTTTCAGGAAACAATAAAGTCATCTGCCACCTCCTCATGCTTTTTTGTTTGCTCTGAGCTTAGCCATTCTCCCAGTAGATGAGTGTCATGTCATCTGTTGGCATATGGTGACGCCATGGATTTCATATAGTTTTCTTATGCAAGGAATCTTCAGAGATCATTTTGCCTGTTCCTTCTTCTGGAATCTACCCTACAACACCTGACATTTATTGATTGTTTCCTATCCATGTACTAACCTGAGCTGACCCTGCTTAGTTTCCAGACTCAGAAAAGATTTTTTCCAAGCAATAATATATAGGCTCTTGCATTAAGAGAGAGAGAGAGATCTTTGCCACATGCTATAATATGTTTCCCTGGCACAACATGCCAGTTTGGTAGGCTTCCTTCTAAAAAGACAATTTCTATATTGGTGGAGAATGGAGGGAAAGTAGATAGATACGGGACCAGCTATTTTCTGTTTACCTGGACATATTTCAACAGAGATTTGCAGGAACGTCCAGGCATCTTCAGGAAGTCTGTTAGTGCTTTCTCTACTCAGAAATAGCTATGAGTGAAAGTGTTTTCGTCATACCCAAAATGTGAGTTTGAAGGATTTTGGTAAGTTGAGAATGTCAACTTCTGCACCAACCAAAAAAGTGGACAATAGTGAACATTTTGTTGTATGTCTTCAAGTCATTTAAAAGCTATGGCAACCCTAAGGTAAACCCATCACAGGGTTTTCTTGGCAAGATATTTTCAGAAAAGGTTTGCTATTGAAGTCCTCTGACACAGAGAGTGTGACTTTGCTTAGAGTCACCCAGTGGATTCTAATATTGTAATCCACAAAAAGGATGGCAGACACACTAAAGTTATTTTTGCAATGCAGTAAACAAATAAGATCCATTGGATTTACAAAGGACCAGCTCTTGGTGGAGATAAGAACTAGTAGACCATTTTAATGGTTGTGTATGAGAGAGAGCCAGACACACAGAGAGGGAGAGATTAGGGGGAATGTCATCACACATGTCTACCCTTCAAAATTTACCACTCCACACTGATTGTATCTAATGCAACAGACAGGCTCTCCCAATAAGTCTCTGTGTATGTTTCCTCATGAGCTGCGGCCTCGGTTCTTTGTCAGGCGAAAGCACACCAGGGCTCTTTAGAAGCAGAAGAGCATCTATATGTCATTTCTTACATGAAAGAGGCTTCACCTTGAAGAAATCCAAGGATGAGAGGCCCCTTTTGAAGGAGATTCCTCAGGAGGGATAAGAAGCGGCTTGTTGCCTCTTCGACTGCTAGGTTACTAAGGCTGTGTGTGTGTGTGTGTGTGTGTGTTAAGCCTGACAGGCAAAGTTGAAAGCTTTTTCTCTCTGTGTGCAGACACTCTATCTGATAGAAAGACACACAGAAGAAGGGTCTGTTAGAATTGCTGCTGCATTACTGTAAAGGGAGATGAGTGTGTGTGTTTGTGTGTGTGTGTATGTGTGAATCACTTCAGGAGCAGAATGCAGGGCAAAATGGGGCCACGGCAGAGACAGGCTAGCCGCGAACCACTTTCATCATGAAAGGAGCCAGGAGCAATTTTCAAAACGGCACAATTGACCCTTGACTGACTGACCGCTTCAGATTGCCAGTAAGCTTCTACAGAGGAGAGGCTCTGTCAAGACCGTCACTTTACAGAGAGCAATCCCTCCGCCATTGTGAATCCTTTTGTTGTGGGGACCCAGATGGGTGTTTTAAACAATATAAAATGCTTCTGCTGCGGGGATATTTCATTTCTCTTCCAGCATTCAGCTAAATGACTGAGGAGCTGAGAAAAATCTATCCTTCCTTTCATTCCAGGTAGCCATTGCCTATGACAACTAGTGAGGTTTCTGTCCATGGGCACAATAAATTCACTGTGGGTTTTAGTCTAAACTTTATAGGTACTACCAAAGATACAGAATTCTATTCTCAAAATAAGTACAGTACCTGGGATAACTCATTAAAATTGGGGCTAAAACTTGGAATGCATTGTTTATCTCTTAATGTGTGCCTTTGAGTTATTTCCACCTTATGGTGACCCCTAAGGTGATCCTATTGCAGTGTCTTCTTGGGTTGTGAGTCTTTGATTCACTTGCGGTCACCAAGTGCATTTCTATAGTTGAGCAGGGAATCAAACCCTGGTCTCCAGGGGAATAATTCAATGTTCAAATTACTATACCACACTGAATTTATCCATATCCCTACTGACATAGAAACAACCATATACTCTTGGCCATTGTCATTTCTAGTGGTGTTTGTGTGTGTGCGTATAACATATGGTAGTTTGTACTTCACTGGTTACTATTTGTGGTGCCAGCAAAGATAAGTAACATACCTTGTCTGTGAACATATGGCAACTCTAGAGGCTGTTGTGTTTTGAACCATGAAAAGAGACTCACTAGAAAAGATGATAATGCTTGGTAAAGTGAAGGGCACTGGGAAGTAGGAAAGGAGGAATAGGAAAAGAGAAAGACTACAATACATATGGAGAGACTGAGAGAAACAATGACCCTCACTCTGCAAGGCTGAGTAATGTTGTTGAGGATAGGGTGACCAAGGGTCTCATTCTTGGGACTTTCATACATCAAAGTCAACATGAAGGCCATTGACCACAAAGTTGCTTGCTGTGTGATTTCTGAAAAGGAAAAAAAGTACATTTACATTTCAGGAGATTTATTCAGGGGAGGAAAAACACTTAGACATGGTTACAGAAGCCCCTAACAATGGCTTTTACACATATAAGTGTCAGAGTAGCATTAGCAGCCTGCAGAATGTCTCAACCCCTTTTACTCTCAGTGTGATAAAAACCTCTAAAAATGCACGAGTCTTTGCTTTAAGTAGAAATAAAATTATAGTTCTATTTACTGTAGGTCAAAAACACAAAGGAAAACAGAAGAATTGTTCTCACCAATATACAACAAACAATATCTCCGGTGAGTCTTCCTTTACATGATGATATGCAAACCCATAGCAAAATAATACAGTCTTTCTACTTAGTTATCAGTAGAATGTCCTTAACTTGCTATAAACAAGCAGTTTCCTTGGCATTCCAAACTGCTTGTCTTCAGCTTCAGGATGCTGCATAACCACTCCCAGCAACAGCCAAATGTTTCTTCAGCTCAAACGAGCCATCAAGCTAAGCCAAATGCAAAGCTCAAAGCTTGAAAACCTAGTGCCTTGTTATATGTTGAAACAGATAACACACCCAATTAACTTGTGGGAGCTGTAACAGAAAAGGTTCTGATCCTTCCTGGTACTTAGAAAAAGCCTGTTGTAAACTCCTAGTAGCAACAATAAGTATCCTTGCAACCATCAGGAAGAGAAAATTTCATGTGCGATTTTCCCTCTAACAACATGCCTGTTGTGCATGGAAGTGCATTGTAGGTGGATGTGCATAACATGTTGCTCATCAATTCATGTGTATATTCAGTTTTATACTCACTGACAATTTGATGCCTTGATTCAGTTCTGCAGGATTGCTATTCAATACAGGTATACATACCACAATCAATTATTTGCTCCACACACAGAGATTTACACTACACAGCCCTGATGTAGAATCTCAGTCTAACTTCTGAGAAGGACAAAATACACATGACAGTAGCAATCTACAAATGTGACAAGTGGTCGCTCAGAAAGGTCAAAAGGAAACTGGATGCTTAAGCCTACCTGGCTATCTATCATCCCCTACAGGTTACTCCTTACATATATTGATGTTTTCTACTTCTAACACACCCTTGATCTGCTGCTACACAACTGGACTGCTTATCCTCCACAGAGAGTCAATTGCAGTACAGAGACTAATGAACAAAGTAGACAGGGTAAGAAAATGTAGAAATATCAGTTTTGCTTTTCTTTCTTTCAAAAATGCATGCAGAGCTCATGAAATCTGGAGTGACACAAAAGTGAAGCAAAGGAACAGAGAGTTCTCTTCCTGACACCAATTTTCTGATTGAAATGTTGTGCATGCCTATATGTGCCTTCAAGTTGCCAGTTACTTCCTCTGAAATATAGCTCCCGGCTCCTGGTATTCATTGATGATCTCCCATCCCAGGTAACAACCAGGGCTAACCCTATTTAGCTTCCAAAATCAGTTTGGATCTGGTTTGTTTAGGGGGTATTTAGGACAGCTGAAAATTTGCTCTGTTAGGTGAAACACAAATATGAAGGAAGAACCCAAAGAGTACCCACTTTCAAGGGAACATTCATCCATCACTTGATCTCTGCTTGATCTCTGCTTTCTTGCATTTTTTTTGCATATATCATTTGAATTTGTAGAGGAGGTGGAATCATTGTCTGTGACTTCGTATGATAGAATTTGAGAAGAATTCAAAGATATTTCCTTCTTTATGTATTGCATTTATATACCTCCTTTTCTGCAGAGTGGGACCAAAAGCAATTAAAATGATTTCCAATGAAGATTGAAAACAATTAGAAGCAAAAATATGGTATAAACAAATTGAAACATAAAGAAGTTTTTGGAAAAAAAATCCACCCAAAAGCTATTCTGCTTACACATTAAAACAGGCATGTTTGGAATTTCAGTATGGAAATAAACTGAGCCGCAACTGAAGCCATACACTCAGTCTATGAAAGCTTATGCCACAAGCTTCATCCTTTAAATCTCTAAAATGACACAAGATCTCTTTGCTTATAGGGTTTGAGAAAATACTTGCCATATATAATTATAGGCAGCAAGAGGGGCACTGCATCAGAGGGGCAGTGAATCCATCTGAACTGTTTTTATTCCAAACTTTTAAGGAGCTATCCATGGTGCTAAATCTTATCACAAAATTGGTCCAACACTATGAAAAGTGCCTTCAACATCTTGGAAAAAAACATAGAGCAGATTTACCACTTCTCTGAGATGAAAGCCACAGGTGTGCCCAGTAGTTTTCCAGAATTTTTGGTCATGCTGAGAAGTCCTACAAGGGAAGAGGCAGAGGCTCTTTTCAGATCTTCTAATGAAGATGCAATACTTGAACTCATGAGGAATTCCTGCTCCACCTCGATATGTTCCAATCTCTCATAGGTGAAGTTATAACCACTTGATTCCAATGGAAACCAATCTGATTCATTCAGGCAGTGTGACATTTGGGGAAAGGATAGATGCACATGGATGGATGGCCTATGGATGAATCCAGATTCCAGTCATTTGTAGTCATTGTCACTTTGGAAGACATGCTGCAGAGGAATTTCCTCTAATGTGCTACTCTATGCCAAGGAAAGAGAAAGTAGAGCAGGAAAACTGGGATTTCAGCAGGGAAACAGAACTATGGACAGCACTAGGAGGAATTGAGAAATACTCTGGCTGGATTGAGGCACCAGACAGCAACAAATTAGGCTGTCACTGCAGCAAATGTCTGGAGCTAGTTGAAGCTTCAGGCCAGGATTAGGGAATGAGTGAGCTCCCTGTGTGGATGGGCTATATTATCCTTTATTATGGGAAACTGAGGCAAGGAGAAACAGTTTAGCTATGCAACTAAGGTATATCTACATAACTAAGTAGTTAATGCAGAATTCTGGTCAGGAAAAAAATGATTGTGATGGGAAATTCTTGGAGTTATGATAACCCTCAACCTCCAGGATCCCTAAAAGACCCTTCTTGAATATCAATTTTTGGTTTTCATAGTTGCCAACATGCCATCCTTTTATAATGTTCACCATACCCAGCCAAACCCTGGAGAAAAGAGGCACACTTTCCATATTTCTGCAGCATTATGCCTCATTATTTAGTTAAGATTAAATGAAAGATGACTCCAGATCCTCACTTTTTTTAATTGGTGGAGACCCTCCCCTTCAGTGTGCTTCTACCTCTCATTCAACTTTTGAACTTATGAACAAATCAAAGGTTGATATGAGATAGTGATTAGCTCAGGACAGATGAATCATTTGTTCTACATTGTTATAATCACAGTTAGTAACATCAAAACGTAAAAAATGAAGAAGAAAAAAACTCCTATTGTCAGTTGCCCTCCTCCCACAGCCCAGACATGCATAGGATTATGGATTCCTGACATCATTTCTGTGATCGTTTCAATTACAGTAAACGTTATTATTTACAGGGACACCAGGAGCTTTGCAAAGGAAGGAAAGAACTTGCAAAGGGACATGAGTGTTAGGAAATGTTGCAGAGTGATTCCCATTTGGCTTGTATGAAGAGGCAGAAGGAAATGGCTCTTCACTTGGCACAGCTGCCTGCCAGTGCAGGAACACAGAGGAGCAAAGTGGTTCTGGGAAGGTAAAATTCAAAAGTTTTACACATGCCAAAAAGCCTCTGCAGTACCAGCCAGATTTCCTTTTTAATGGTTATTAAGTAAAGGCACACTTTGCACATGGGACCAAAGTCTATTGTTGGCTCCAACTAAAGCAGGTTTATTAAATAAATGGGATGTTTTTTTTTCCTATGAATAATAAATAAATAAATAAATAAATAAATAAAGCAGGTTTATTAAATAAATGGGATTTTCCTATGTGTAGAATCACTATTCAACAATTGATATAATGAAGCTATTGTGACAGAGGATAAATCAATAGGATTCAGCCCATTTTTCAAACTGTGCAAAATATCTTATTGTCTAATAAGGGTGTATCTATGTGGTAGATTTAATTCAGGTCATCCTCATTTTAACTGCAATGGCTCAATGCTCATGGGCCATCCAATCCAACCTCCTGCCAAGAAGCAGGAAAATCGCATTCAAAGCAACCCCGACAGATGGCCATCCAGCCTCTGTTTAAAAGCCTCCAAAGAGGGAGCCTCCACCACACTCCAGGACAGAGAGTTCCATTGCTGAACAGCTCTCACAGTTAGAAGTTATTCCTCATGTTCAGGTGGAATCTCATTGAAGCCATTGCTCCAAGTCCTAGTTTCCAGGACAGCAGAAAACAAGCTTGCTCCTTCCTCCCTATGACTTCCCCCCCACATATTTAAACATGGCCATCATGTCTTCTCTCAGTCTTCTTTTCTTCAGGCTAAACATGCCCAGCTTTTGAAGCCACTCCTCATAGGGCTTGTTCTCCTGACCCTTGACCATTTTAATCACCATCCTCTGGACACATTCCAGTGTGTCAACATCTCCCTTCATCTGTGGTGCCCAGAATTGAACACAATATTCCAGGTGTGGACTGGCCAAGGCAGAATAGCATGACTTCCCTGGATCTAGACTCCTATTTATGCAGGCCAAAATCCCATTAGCTTTTTTTTGCCACCACATGACATTGTTGGTTCATGTTTAACTTGTTGTCCACAAGGACTCTAAGATCTTTTTCACATGTACTGCTGTTGAGCCAGGTGTCCCCCATTCTGAAGAGAAAGCTAAAGACAGTGTGAAACCACTAATCCAATGAATCCATAGCCATAATGGCAGGATAGGAGTGAAATGATGGAGAAATACTAAAACATTTAATACAAATCCTAGGAATATTTGCAAAAATAAAATATTGAATAAATTGCTCTGATTTTGTATGAGATTGTTATACACTTTGTTCTCCAATATATGAAGCTATGTAAGCAGTTTTAACTGATAAGTAAAATTTGACTCAGTGGTTTGAGCCTTCAACTAAAGATCTTGGGACCAGAGTTTGAATTCCCACTCATCCATGGAAACTCATTGGATGACCTTCAGCAAGTCACATTCTCTCAGCCTTAGAAGAAGGCAAAGGCCCTTTGAAAAGTCTTGCCAAGAAAATCTCATGATAGGTTAACCTTAGGGTTGCCATAATTTGGAAAGAAGTTGAAGGCACAGAACCAATCAAGCAGATCTTGTAAAACCTGTGTGGGAGTGAGGCAACATCACAACATGCATGCTTACTACTAATTCTGCCTAAAAGAGCCCCATAATTTTGGCTTCAATGTATTTGGAAGCATGAGAAAATAAATATTTTCTGCTTTCAAATGAGATGTGATATGTGATATTTCACCACTTTCAGAGGACTATCCTAATAAAATGACACAACAGGGCTGATGGGTATGCATATGCCTTTCCCAGCACAATCCATACGGGAATGATATAAATGTAGTAACACAGAAATGCACCAACTCAACAGCTTTCACATATATGAATATATATGAAGTTATAGGAGATCCTGTTTACTTATTCTCTAACACTGTGTCACACCAGAGCACCAAAACTTTTTTCCAAGCTCTATATCTAGTGCATAGACCTATAAGTAGTTGTACAGTCTGGAAATGAATTGAAATACTTAAGATTAAGGAACATCTGAAACGGCTTTGGGGATATTATTTTGAGAAGAGTGAAAATGATAGAACAGATTGATACTTAATAATTTGAATCCATATGTCTCTTTTTAGTGATGGTGAAGATATCATCCCTTACTCCAATGTAGTTATATTTGTTGGAGCATGTAAAAATCAGTTGGTGCGTGTGCTAACCGAAAAATGCAAACCACAAAGCTGATTGGTTGGGCTACACCTGAGAAGCTAGCTGAGCCTGGGAGTTTTGGAAACAGTTACATTTTTGGTGTTTCTGTGCAGGAGCTTATCAAGACAGTATTTTTGCTTCTTCGCTGCAGGAAGAAGATCTCTCACATGGACATCTAAGGACCATTTGAATCTCTCTCATAGGACATTGTGTGAGTCAATGCAATTGTTCACATGACTGTATATATGTTGCTGCTCTGTATTATTTACTGATTATTATTTACTGATCACCTTTTTGACATATCTTTTCTCTAGCAAGACAGTGTGTGGATTGGTAAAGACATGAACTATGCATGATTTTCCTTCCACCACAATATTTGCATAATGCACCAATGCAATTCTAGTGTTTCTCTTATTCTCTCCCCCCCCCCCCCCCACTTCCCACACATCTTTATACTTGTGTTTAAATTGTCACCCTCTTTATAGAACATATGAGCAAAACTGGAGTTCACTGAATTCTCCCATATTGTAATCAGCTATCAAAGAAATATTAGATATCACAGAGAGGAATATTGAGACATGGATGTCAGATAGATAGGTAGATAAAGAGAGAGGAGGGGAAGGAGAGAGAGAGACAGAAAGAGCAATAAAGCAAAACAAAAAAGAAAAATGTGGAGCCAAGCAATTTAAATAGACGGAAGAAATGGAGGCCTGCCACAACGATACAGAGAAGATAAAAGCAGAGGCCAAGAGCACATAAAGCAGAAGGCGAGGGAGGTGGAGAGAGAATTTGACTTCAGCCAAAAGCAGAGATTATAGTTCTAGGGCTGTTAACTCCTCCTGGCACCCTGGGAGATGGGCGTTTTTCATAGCTGGACTAAATCAGGGGTTGAAGGATTTTCAAAGATCAAAACATGCATTAAAGAGCGCTGTTTTGTTCCTCTGTCCCTGAGTGAGGCAAAGTCCAGGTTAGCCTTTACGGGGTCAGTTTCCTTTGAAGGAGGAAGTACAGGAGGCTTACAGTGTTTGTTTACAAATGAAGACCAAAGAAACAGAGGACGGAGGGAGAGAGGAAGGATGTTCCCAGAGAATCATAGGAGAATATGCATGTTTCTTGGACGTTTGGATGTTCCTTTTTCATACACACATGATGAAAAGGGACATCCAAAAATGTATATATGAGAAAAGAGATGGAAACCTACACTATCTAAATAAAATGAAGACTTGGGACTTCATTTTTTGCATTATTGGCATACTCAGGACATATAAAAAGGAAGTATTGCCTTCACAGGACACATAATTAAACTGTGGGTCACAGGATCTACAGTTTAACTGTGGAACTCACTGCCACAAGGTATAGTGATGACGGCTTTGAATGAGGCTGAATAAATCCTTGAAAGCACTTTATTATGGCTATTAGTCTGGATGGCTCTATGTCCTTTCTGGTACTAAAACCAATATGCTTCTGTATATAAGTTGCCTGAGAGGCTACAGATGAACTTAACTCCAACTAATGGGCTTCTTGTGGTAAATCAATTGGCTAATGTGGGGAACAACATGTTGGATTAGATGGCTTATGGGTGCATCTCCACTGCAGAATTAATGCAATTTGAGACCACTTTAACAGCCATTACTCAATGCTATGGAATCATAGGAATTATAGTTTTCTGAGGTATTTGGCTTTCTCTGCCAAACAGTGCAGTTGACTCACCAAACTAAAAATCCCATAGCATTAAGTAATGGCAATTAAAGTAGTCTCAAACTGTATTAATTATACAGTGGAGATGCACCCCTATTTCATCTAACCTGGTTCATTTTATATTCTGCATCGATGGAGCATAAGGTTGTCCTCACAGAGTTCCACAATGGTTGAGTAATGCCATATTTGTAGTAGTTGAAACATGTTGCAACTATACGTGTAATGCACATAGGGCATCCATGCATAAGGTGATCAATATCCATGAATAAACTTGCACGATGCACAATAATTTGCAAAAAAAGTCCACTATTTTTAATAGATAAATTTATTCATGCATAAAAAAGGATTCTAAAAATAGATATAGTGGAATCTCGACGTAAGAACACCCCAACTTAAGAGTGTTTTGCTTTGACATATGAGCAGCATTTTGAGTTACGAGCTAGCGCCAAAGCGAGAGCTAGCATGAGAGTACAAAACTTTAGGGCTTCAAGGGAGCAGCCTCCATATCTCATGCTCTTGTTCATTGAATTAAGATCTTGGTCATGGAATGAATTAAAGTTTTTAACTCAAGGTATCACTTTATTTAGACAGTGTACATAGTTCAGTGGTATAACAAGAAACTAAAGTAGTGATGGCAAAAGTGTAATTCTTCAGATGTTGTTGGAATTTATCTGACATCTACACTCATCACTGGCTGTGCTGGCTAGGCCTATTGGGAGCTGTAATCCAGGAGGACCACACAATTCACATGCCAAATACACCTGCTGAAGCAAACCTACTGATGCAAATAGGCCTGACACTGGTGAGTAATTTTGGTAATACATTTCTCAGATTTATTAGTATATAGTTTGCATAGAAACAGATTCATGCTTGATTCCTGAAGCCCACTATCAGCAAGAATATGCACTAACCTTGATGGGACAATGATGTTACTCAATGCAAGTCAACCTCACATGTTAAATACATCATGCGAAGTATACAGCTTCTTAGTTAGACAACTGTAATATGCTTTACAAGGAACTGCCCTGGAAAAACAATTCACAAGTTACAGCTTCTGCAAAATATGGTGGTCAGATTATTAGCTGGACACCTCTCTAGGCATTGCTAGATCTTTCAACATGACTCTATGTGGGTCAACTTCTAGAGGAAGCATACCATAGAGTTATGCTGGAAGACCTTGGAGAGGGCATATTTTGTCAGATTTAGGTAAATGAAACCATGAATATAGGAGCTGTATTGTACACAATATGCTAACATTGTAATTAACAGAATGCTAGCTGACTTTTTAAAAAAAATCTGAAACATGGAAAACATATCTATGTAGATTAAACCCTAGATATGTTCCATAGAATCATAGAATGGGAATTGGAGGAGATCACATGGGCCATCCAGCCCAACTCCCTGCCACTCCGGAGAAGCACAATCAAAGCATAATCCAAGCACCCCCGGCCACTGATTTTTAATTGGGCTCAGGTATAGTTCCATTTAAAATACCTTTAGACCTGCTGTTTTTGGAGCTATTCAGCAATGAACCAGTTTCTCTCTTAACCTCTCAAAAGAAATGTTCAAGTTCAAGCAAGGGCAGCAATTGTCCGTGGATTGCTGAGATCCTTGGAACCAGGCCAGCCATTCCCCCAAATGGAGCTGAAGGTGAAATGCTTTCAAAATTCTCTCTTACAAGTTAAAATATTGATGTGCCATTCCTCTGCTGGATTCCCACCCACTCTGAGGCTCAACGAATTCATGAGGTTCCTGCTTCGGTTGGCATTGATGGGAAACACTGAGGGCTAGTTTCTATTTTAAGCTGGGAGCAGGTGAAAGTTTGGGGAATGGGAAGTAAAAGCCAAGGGCAAAGAAGAAGGGAAAAATGAAGATATGGCTCTACTTTTGCTACTCAAAGCTGGGGGGTGAAATGGTTTAATATTGTTGTCTTGCCAGATTTGATAGCAGGGATGGACAAAGTGTTCTTTTCCAGATGCTTCCAGACTAGAACTTCCAGTGTTCCTCCCTATACCATTTATGGTCGATGGGAGTCGTAATCCAAAAGCATATAAAACACTACTTTCATGGCAGTCCAGCACTTTATTTGCTCAGCCATGATATTGCTTTTAATTATTTTTATAATGTTGCCTGATTTTATGTTTGTTGATGTTTCATATTGCTTGTTTTTATGCTTATTTTAACCTGTTTTATTGGGCATGTCCCTTTGTAAGCAGCCGGAGTCCCTTCAGGGAGATGGAGGCAGGAAATAATAATAATAATAATAATTTTGTCTGTTATTAAATCTGGTGTAGACACTAGATTTGGAATACTTGTCTGATTAGCAAACCAATCCTCCCATCATCCCAGTTCTTCATTGAGGTGGGCCATTGTTCCCATTTACCTAGCTGAAAGGGCAGACAGAAAGCGAAGTTTTTCAGCTCCTTTCTTCTCTCCTTCCTTCTTTCCTGGTTACTGAAACAATGCAAACAATGGCATTATACTAGGGATTAGATGAACCTTCTGCAAATCTCTTGGGAAGACAGGTGGACAAATATCACTGCTCTGGAAGACGCAAAGACCACCAGCATTGAAGTGATGGTCCTCCGCCATCAACTCTGCTGGACTGGCCACATTGTCCAAATGCCCAATCAAGGTCTCCCAAAGCAGTCACTCTACTCCGAACTCAAGAACAGAAAACAGAATATTGGAGGACAGGAAAAGAGATTTAAAGATGGGCTCAAAGCCAAATTTTAAAACTGTGGCATAGATATAGAGAACTGGGAAGCCCTGGCCCTTGAGGACTCTAGCTGGAGTTCAGCTGTGACCAGCAGTGCTGTAGAATTTAAAGAGGCATGAATAGAAGGCGAAAGAGAGAAATGTGCCAAGAGGAAGGCGCATCAAGCCAACCCTGACCAGGACCGCCTTCCACCTGGAAACTGATGCCTTCATCAGTTCAAGAATAGGGCTCCAAAGTCACCTACGTACCCATCGCCAGGGCACCGCACTTGGAGGACAATCTTACTCAGACAATGAGGGATTGACTAAGTAAAGTACGTAAGTAAGATGAACATTGGAAAAATGGTCAATAAAAGTGAGTCTCATCAAACCCTCATGAGAAGAATCCTGAACTGAGAAGAATTTTCACATTTCAGGCGTTATGCTATACAAATTCCGCATGTAATAGTTTCTGCACTGACAACTGTATTTTTTGCTGATAATGCTGTTGTTTGTGCAAAAAAACCATGTGCATACTTTGCACACATGTATTTTTCATCCTTCTTTATATTTAATTTTTTGGTAGCATTAATTATCCTAGCTACTACTACTACTTCTGGATAGAACAGATCTACTGTATCAATAGAACGTATCAATGTGTTGACTCTCCATTCAACAATTGATTTAGTGGTTGCTAACAAATAGGATTCAGGCTGTACAGTCCGATATGGGTAGGCAGCAAGTGTTTCTTCTTTTTCTTCTTTGCAATGAAAATTACCTTTTTTGGGACTACAATTTTTAGAATTCTTGAGATTTTGGAAATAGAGTACAATGACTGGAATTCAGTATGGGACGTACATGTTTGTAATTGAACTTATATCTGCAGGAAATAATTCTGAGCAGTTTCACATGATTCATATTTGGCAAGAGGCTGCTGTGGTGTTACTACGCAAGAGAGCCAGTGAAGTGACCCTTTCACATTGGTCCCAAATACATTCAGCTTAGTATGCAATGGTTAGAGAGTACCAATATGCATCAGAACAATCTGCTACACATTGAAATATTCTTTCTGGTACAACTCAATAGAAGGGTTCTGTAGCTAAGTATACATATTGCATAAAGTTACTCAATGTAACTTTGGGGTTTTGGTGGACAGCTCAATGAAGATGTCAACCCAATGCGCTGCAGCAGTGAAAAAAGCAAATTCTATGCTTGGCATGATCAGGAAGGGAATCGAAAATAGGTCGGCAAATGTTGTATTGCCTCTCTACAAATCTATGGTGAGGCCACATCTGGAGTACTGTGTACAATTCTGGTCACCGCATCTCAAAAAGGATATAACGGAACTGGAAAAGGTACAAAGAAGGGCAACAAATATGATCCAAGGGATGGAGCAGCTCCCTTATGAAATCAGGTTGCAACGCCTTGGTCTTTTCAGCCTTGAAAGACGGCGTTTAAGAGGTGACTTGATCGAGGTGTATAAAATCATGCATGGGATAGAAAAGGTGAACAAAGAAAAATATTTTCTCTGTCACACAATACTAGGACTAGGGGCACTCCCTAAAGCTCCAAGGTAGGAAAGTCAGGACTAATAAAGGAAATATTTCTTCACCCAGAGGGTCATTGGGTTATGGAACTCACTTCCAGAGGAGGTTGTGACAGCTGTCAGCCTGGACAGCTTCAAGGCAGGATTAGACAGATTCATGGATACCAAGGGAATCAGTAGCTACTGAAATGGACATCCAAGTGCCACCTCTGTGTTGATGGAGGCAGGCAGGATTTTCCCGGGTACTGGTTGTGGGGGTCGGGAGCAGGTGAGGTTTTGCCCTCCTTTCTGCTAGAGATCCCTGTGTACAACTAGTGGGCCACTGTGTGACACAGAATGCTGGACTAGATGGGCTGAGGCCCGATTCAGCATGGCTCTTCTTAATGTAAACTGTAATATAGAATTACACTTTTTCTACCTCTGAAGCATTCCCTAATGCCTATCTCTGCTAATTGTGACAAGGCTGGTGAATCTTTCACCATCTGGTCATAGTGGGACTCCAAATACCATAATTCCTAGTCGTTCTGGCAATCATTAAGTTGGGAGTTGTAGCTTTTCATTGTCAGGAGGGCCATATTTTCCCTATCCCTGTGAAGTGATCAGTTTCCTCTCCCTTCATGCTTATGAAATTGTTTGCAACACAGACAGGCCTCTGTTGTCCTTCATTGACAGTCCCCCCACATTCATTGCAAAGATAATCTTCCTGGGAAACAAAATTGTACACCATTACATTTAATGTGCCATCACATCAACTATGTAACTGTCTCTTTTGCTGGGAGTAAAATGTAGGACACCCTGCTGCTGACATCAGAAAGTTTTGTGCTTAGAAATGACCTTGAAAGCATCCTGACTGAGCTTAACCAATGGATGGGAAATGAGATGAAAGCCAGCCTTGCGCCTAACAGAGTTAGCAGGCCACAGAGGGTTTTAGAGGTCAGGGCTGAAATCGTATGCTTTGGGAAAGGAGAGAAGATGGTGCTGAAGCTGAGTGTGTATGACCGTATTTCTCCATATGGGATGTAATTTGTCTCCTATTTTGTCATGATATATGAGAAATAATTTCTATTGTTTTCCCTTTGCCCTGAAAGAAAATGAATATTTCAGCATATTTTAAAGTGTTTCAGGAATTATGCGCATGTGTGGCTTGCAAATGTGATTTTGGGATGTGTCTTTGCAGCATCATCAACATTGCTATAGCAATGGACAAAGGCAGCCCCCAAAACCCTATCTTTGTGGCCTTATAATTCATCAGGGGCCGGAGAGATAGCACAGCAGTAACAACAGCTGTGCTGGCAATCTGAAGATCTGAAGATTGCAGGATCGAATCCCGGGCTGAGTTAGACGCCAGCTGTAAGCCCTGTCTACTGTTTACCCAAGCAGTTCAACAGCCCAGCTGTGGATTAACAACAAAATTGGGGACCATAAAAGTGTGGAAGGACTTTTGCACAGACTTGTCTGAAATAGGCTGATGGAGAAGGGAGAGGCGGAAGTGGTGGAAACAAGAGGCTCCTGTCATGAGGATGGAACAACAGCACCCCTTTGTGACGTGATGGCGCAATGACGCAGGGACATAACAACAATGATGTAATGGAGCATTCACACCCGATGACGCCCACCTGTATGACACAGCCAGGAAAGAAGAAGTCCTTCTAAAAACTACATTGTATTTGTCTATGTGTAATTGTATGTCTTTCCGACAGGGATTGTCTGTCGTATGTGTATTGTAATCCGCACTGAGTCCCCTTCGGGGTGAGAAAAGCGGAATAGAAACAAACAGCATTATTATTATTATCTGAGCAAAGTATTTCCACTGCAGAGTAAAATGCAGAGGAATTACATTGGCAACACTAGCCTGTTTGTAAGGCACTTCAAGAACAGGCCTTGGAGTCTTGCTACATCTGCTTGTCTCAATGCATCCAAGACCAGGAAAGAGTTGCAGATACCATTCCATAGTTCCCCAATTTGCAGCACTCCAGAAACACTTTCATTAGGGTTCTATAGGAATACAAAGATCAGGAAGGCTAGGAATTGTTTAATCTTCATGATTGTTAACATGAATGCCCAGGAGTTATGAAAGCATGTATGTCTAGCTTCATTGCTGTTAGTTACTGCCAAGTTGACTTCGCCTTATGGTGATCCCATGAATACAATCTTCTAACTGCTGAACAAGATGCTAACCACTGTCTCTAGAAACCATTGGCTGGTGTTTTGTATCACAGTTATACCCTGCATTAAGGATATGTAACTATTCCATGTTCAGTGAGACCACATATTCACTTCCATGGTTCCTTTTGCCATTATTGTAAATGTCCTTTCCTAGCCCACCTTAACAGCCAGCGGCCTCATTGGAAGAAAAAGGTCAATTCAGTTGTCAAGGAAATTAAAAGTTCCAGCTCCCTCCTGCCAGTAAGTGAGACTGCCAATTAGAAACAGGACCCTGGTCACGAGTCCTCATTTTAGCCTGCCTTACTGATGAAAGAGAGTGGGAAACAATTAGTTGGTATGTCCCAATTGCTAGCTCTACAGATCTTCATTACTCATAGTGGCTTCTGGGTGTAAGGTAGGTTTGAGGGGTCGGGACAAGAGATTTACTTATGGATATATAACCAAGCAGGCAAGGCAGGATATTCGAGATTGTGTTTTTGTGCAAAAAAGGTGAAATGTTGTGCAGAACAGTGGATTATTTGCACAGAACACATTTTTGCAGAAAATACCTATGCAAGTTTCTGGAAACAACGAAGTTTGTATGCAAACACACAAGCTTTGTGTAACCCCTCATATTATGTACAAAAATGTTCATGCTTATTTATGCACAGAAGAATCTCCCCAGACACTTCAGGATGTCCAAATACCAGGCCAAACTTGAACAAAATTATCACCTCTGTATTATTCTTCTTGATTGGTATATTGAAACAAGCTAGGAAATGAGTAACATTGGCTATTATATATTCAGTGTACATACAGTCACAGGTACCTGTGCAATGCAAGTCATTCCAGATAATAAATTACACACCCTCTGATGTGCAAGGTACCAAAAAGAAAAAAAGGATAATACTGTACTGTCAAAATGTGCTACCTTCTTATGATTAATGAATGTGGCACACTTTGTACATTCAGTTCAGGCAGATGGCAAAACTCAACCTGAGCCATATTTGGAAGACACTTCATGTCAACCACTGACACATTGCCAGAAAAGCAGACAAAAATATAGCTGAGATCACACGTTATGCTCATGTATTGTAATTCTTCACTCATGTTTTTGTGGTGGCAATCCAGCACCCTTGAACTGAATATGGATGTCGTTCACTCCCCCATTGTACAATGGGGAATTCACCAGAGCTGCTCGTGTAATCCTAGTAAATCAGATGATAACATTGAAGGTACTAATGAGCTGTTATCCACCACATCACAACACACAATTGCTTGATAACTATTTGCAGTGGCAGAATGCTGCTTGTGTGCACGTACTTTCAAGTTGCCCATTGGCTTATTGGAACTCCATGGATTCCATAGGGTTTTGTTAGGCAGGAAATACTCAGAGGAGGTTTACCAGTTCCTTCCTTGGAAAAATAGCATACAGCACCTGATATTCTTTGAGGGTCTCCTATCCAAGTACTAACCAGAGCTGGCTCTATTTAGCTCCCAAGATTAGGCATGATTCTGGTACCTCTAGAGCAGGGGTACCCATGCTTTTTCAGCATGCGAGCTACTTATATTAAAACCAAGTCAGAAAGATCTACCTACCTCCTCAAGGCTGGAGAAGAGGGAGTGGGTGGGGCTTGGTCAGAGGGGGCGGAGCCAGGCTGTGCCAAGCTCCACCCCTCCCCTCTGGCTTTGGAGCTCCCAGCAGCTTCTCACAGACTTGAGGATGACAATGCCAAGCCAGCAGTGGCATAGCTAGCACAAGGCTGGCTTGGCCCTGCCCTCCTCAGACCTGGAGCAGCTGCTGGGAGTGCCGAAGCCGGGGGAGGGCGAGAGGGCGGGGCTTGGTGTGGCCTGGCTCCGCTCCCCTCTGAGAAGCACCGCATCCAGCTGGGATCGACCTCCTTCAGTCCCGGGATCGACTGGTCGATTGCGATTTACTTTCTGGGCAGCCCTGCTCTAGAGTGTTTACGCTCAACTATTAATGGAACACATAAGGAGGCTTATGTGTGTATACAGTATCGTACTAATAGGATTCCAGTTAATGCACAATATTTGCACCTGCTCTTGGGGGAAGACCTAGTATTGGTGACAACAACTCATTGAACTTGCTTGCTAATACTAATTAATACATTTTCAATTTTGTCCTCCCCCTGGTGGTATGGTTATTGGAACTCTCATAATGTATCCCCATACTTTACTGTAATATTAGTGCACAGAGCTTATTTCCATTGGTGAAAATATGTATGGAATAATTGGTGCGTTCTTTCCAATCGGCAGGTCAGACAGCGTTTCATGACATTCCTTTTGTGTGATACAAACTCAGCAGTCTTTGCTTTCTATGAATGTTGCGGCCTGCGCTAAGCTTGGCCTGTTTATATTGAATGTGCTTGTGCTAGATTAACAGGCCTCATTTTTGGTTTTAAGGCTTCTTTGCAGTTTGGGGGCTGGGTTGTTATTTTTTCCCTGGTTGGGAGGGGCTTATTCTCTCTGTTTCCTTCCTCCAATCATTACCCAGTATTTTCCCTCCAAAAGTCACCCCAGAGTCCCAGCCAATCAGTGTCTCAGGTTTTCCCTCCAACTCTAGAGGTTATGAAAGGGAGGGAACCTCTCTGCTTGTTCAGTGACCACCAGGGATTTCAACGCTGCAGGGACTGGTGGCTGAGTCTTCAGGTGCTTCAGTCCTGACCTGCCATTTCCCTTTAAATAATAATAATAACAACTGCTGGAGTACATTCGCTTATTTCAAGCATAATGGAAGGTTTCGAAGGAAAGTGTGGGACTCCAGTCACCTTCGGCCAGCCCTGGATTCATCATAGGAAGGACTCGCCCTTCACTTTTATAGGAATCCAGGAGCTGGGGCCTTTAACCATCCGTGGTTATTGACCAGAGAGAGAAGAGAAGGAGAGTATCACCATCCATCGCCCATGGACTGAGCAAAAGGGGACTGAGTAAGCTGATTTTTGTCATTTGGCTCTTTTGACTTTGTAATTTGCCAATTTCTAGTCACCTGCATTTTGTGACTTTGAAGAAATAAATATTGTTAACTGTTTCAAAGAGCCTTAGTCCTTGGACTTTGTGGTAACTCTCTCCCTGAAAGGAAGGCACCCGTTAACCCCTGGGCATAGGACCTTTACAGCAATCCCAGTCACTCATCTATAGGCCCAGGGCGCAGCATAATGAACACATAGGTTCTTCAGCCCTCCAAAGATGCCTGCTGGCCAGCCAGAATTAACACAGTCATCTTCTCAATATTCAGACACGTATTTAATAATACCAATAATCTCTCTCTCGGCATTACTTCGCGAACGAAGATTCAGGAAGGACTCATCCCACGCTTTTTACAAGCGCGTTGATGACTAAAAAAGGCCAATCTGAGATAGGCAAGTTCGGTTGCAGAAAGCGCAGCAGAAAGTCTCTTTGGGTGATGTTTTTCCAAGTTGCGGTTCTTTCTGCGTTGTCGTTTCTCTTCGAGACCCATTCGGGCGTGTATTCTCGAAAGAGGCCGCAGCATTGTGGATAGTGCTTCTCCATGCCTCCCGATGTGAGGCCAGGGTGGACCATTGTTGGTGATCAATCTGGCCAAGCCTGAGATGTTGTTTCAGGGAGTCCTTATATCTCTTTTGGGGGGCGCCTCTCTTGCGCTGACCCGTGGCGAGTTCACCGTAGAGTAGTATCTTTGGGAGGCGGTGGTCCTCCATCCTAGAGATGTGTCCTGCCCAGCGCAGCTGTGTTCTCAATAGCATGGCCTCAATGCTGGTGATCCCTGCTTGCTCAAGGACAGCAACATTCGTCACATAGTCGGTCCAGTGTATATTTAGGATTGTGCGAAGACAGCGCTGATGAAAGCGCTCGAGGAGTCGTAGGTGTTGGCGATAGGTGACCCATGTTTCAGACCCATAGAGGGCCATGTGTCAGACCCTTCGGTTGTGACCTGTCTGGTATGGGAGGCCCTACCGCCGGCTATTATGCCACCGCCAGCATAGCTCACAACTTCACTAGGGTACGCAAGCCTCTCCCCCACTGCAAGGGGGCGCCAATGGAGAGGAATACCAATAATAATAATAATATTAATATATCAACTTCATTTGGCTTAGAAAAAGGAAAGAATAAAGAAACCAGGATTGCAGCTGATGACAGAAAATAGTGCTCTGTCTGTAACTCTGAAATGTTTCTCTGAAAAAGACCAGGGTGAGCCAGCAATCAAGTGGGAGTGAGGGGGATGAAAATAGCCATACTGAAGGATGAACCGCTTTGTGTTACAAAACTGTCAACTGGCAGAAATGGAAGCTGGTTCTGTTTTTCCTTCTTCTCCCTCCTCCTCCTCCTCCTCCACCTCCTGTCCTTCTCTTCCCCTTCTCTTCCTCCTTTTGTGTTGTGACCTGTGTGTTGGGAGAGAACCATGATTCAAGCAGACTCTCATCAAAAGGAACTTCTGCTCTGTACAAATGGCTCGACAGTCACTTGCTGTAATAGAATGCAAACGATATTGTCACGTACCAGATGAGATGGGGAGCAAGCTGGCCTGTCAAATGCTAGGACAATTGGATTGATTTGTGTTTTGCTCACATGTTTTGTTTTGAAACATTCTGCCTGAGATGCACATATACACATGCACTGAGATTTCAAAATTGTGCAGTGAGCACAGGATTTGGAAAGCCTTTGGAATATTGTTTGTGCTGCGGCTGCGGGACTTTGTGAGAAGGATATACAATTCAGGGCACACTTGACAGAGAAAGAAAGATTTTTAATTCACTAATGGTATTTGGATTATAACTGTTGACCAAAGCCAGATGCTTGTATTTGGAGAAGGAGGCTATAGAATATGCTGCCTCGGAGTGTGGTAGAGTCTATTTCTTTGGAGGTTTTAAGCAGAGGCTTTATGGCCATCTGCTGGGAGTGTTCTGATTGTGTGTATCTACATGGGAGAGGTTTGTACTGGATAGCCTTTTGTGGACGGTTCGAACTCTATCATTCTATGATTCTCTGTTTCAACTGAAAGCAAATGATGCAATTCTGGACCTGAAGCATGCAACGAATGGAAGATTGAATGGGAAGTACAGCCACTCTTCCACATTAGTTGAGACATAGGACCTCCATGAAAGCCAAAAAACACAAATAAAAACATTGCTATTTTTTAAATCTAGGAATTGCTAGGTCCACCATCATGACCCCATGTTCAGTGTCTGCCCGTAACTCACTGCAGAACCACATCGGCAGACCTAGAGAGCTCTGGAGAAGAGTTTTCAGTGGAGGTTGACCATAGAGTCACACTGGAAAACCTTGAGATTCCTAGAGAAAATATTTCAATCCATGAACTTTCAAATCCACAAAAGTCAAACCCACAAATGTGGAGGGCTAATTGCATATACGCATTATTCTAAGCTCTTTAAGTCATGGAGTAGAGAGTGGGACTACTTATATGACAACTTTTTTCTGGTGTGTCTGGTGAGGATGTGGGTAACTTTTCTCTGACTATGGAATTCCTTCCATGGAATGTTAGTTTGGCCCTGTCTTTGTTCTTGATTCACTGGCAGAGAACCAAGCATCTTTCGTCGGGGGTTCCACATCCTTCCATTGCTGGGCAAAGGCCATTCTCGCTGCGGTGGTACAAAGTGTAAAGATTTTCCAGTCCTCTTTAGGAAAGCCATTGTCCTTTATTCCCAGCAGAAAGAGGTCCGGTTTTCTTTCGACCTTCCACCCCAATATTTTATTTATTTCTGCCTGGATCATTTTTCCAGTACCTGATTGTTTTACCACAAGTCCACCATACATGGAAAAAGGTACCGCTAGAACATGAGCATCTTCTGCATTTCGGGTTAAGATTCTTATATATCTTGGCTAGCTTGGCTGGGGTTAAGTGCCACCTATATATCATTTTTATCCAGTTTTCTTGATATGCATAGCTGGCCACACTACCCACGTTCTCTTTCCAAATTTTTGCCCATGTTTCTTTATTAATTTTATAACCTAAGTTTCTAGACCAGCTCTTCATATATTCCCTGTCCTGGTTATCTTCTGTTTCCCATTTTAATAACACCTTATAAATTTTTCCCACTATTTTCTGATTCTTACCCAGCATGATTTCCTCTAATTCGTTGCTGTCCTCCTCGAACCCCTTTTTTATATCTGTTTTGAATTTCTCTTTTATTTGTAGGTACGGGAGCCAGCCCAACACTATCCCTTCTAGTTTCAATTGATCCATATTTTTAAGCACATATTTTTGCCCATCCCACTCAATCAGTTTCCTGTATTGAGCCCATCTTTTACTTCCTAGTTCTCTGATCCTGAACGCCTCTATTGGGGACAACCATAATGGGGTCTTTTTGTATATTTTTTCCAATACTTTATCCAGACTTTTAAAATCGCCTCCCTGGTATAGTGGTTCTTGAACCCCGCATCCCCCTTAAGCTTGTCATATCCCATGTAGGCATGAAAACCAAACCTTAGGTCGTATCCTTCCAGATTCAACATCCTATCCTCTTTTAGATTAACCCATTCCCTTGCCCAGGCGAGACAGTTGGCCTCGAAATATATCTTCAGGTTGGGTACTCCCAGCCCCCCTCTTTTTTTACTATCTTGCATGGTCTTCATTTTTACTCTTGGTTTTTTTCCTCCCCATAGATATTTTGACATGTCCCTAGTCCAAGTTTTAAATTGATCATCTTTTTTTATTATTGGGATCGTGGAGAAGAGAAAATTGATTCTGGGGAGTATCATCATTTTAAGTGACGCTACTTTTCCCATCAAGGATAGGTTAAGTTTCTCCCATTTCCCCATATCCTTTTGAATTTCTTTCCATAATTTTATATAATTGTTTTTAAATAGCTGAGAGTTTTTTTGATGTTAACTCGATTCCTAGATATTTTACTTTACTTACTATTTTGATTCCTGAGATCTCCTCCAGTTTCTGTTTCTCTTCTCCACTCATATTTTTGACTAACATTTGTGTTTTGTTCTTATTCATTTTAAGGCCAGCTATCTCGCCAAATTCTTCTATTCTTTTCAGCCATAATTGGATAGTTTCTATTGGGCTTTGTATAATTAGGGCTACATCGTCCGCAAAGGCTTTCACTTTTGTTTTTTCTTTTCCAATTTGCACCCCTTTAAGTCTGTCATCCTCCCTGATGGTGTTTAACAATATCTCCAACATGAGGACAAATAGCAAGGGGACAGCGGGCATCCCTGCCTCACTCCTTTTTTGAATCTCCAGCTTTTCAGTTTTCCCTTGATTAACTATTATTTTAGCTGTTTGTTTTTGGTATATGGCCCGGATTGTGTTCTCCATCTGAAAGCCCATGTCTAATTCTTTGAGGAGTAATTTGAGATAGTCCCAGGAGATTTTGTCGAACGCTTTCTCAGCGTCCATAAACATTATGGCAGCCTCTTTATCTATATTTTTACCGAAGTATTCTATCACGTTGATTATATTTCTTATGTTGGTCTTTAAGTGCCTTCCTGGTATGAATCCGTTCTGGTCCTCTTTTATCCATTGGTTTAGAAATTCCTTTAGTCTTTCTCCTATAATTGTTGTGAATATTTTATAGTCAAAATTAAGAAGCGCTATTGGTCTATAGTTCGCTGGGTTGTCTCTTTCCTTACCCTGTTTCCCTATCAGTGTTATATTAGCCTCCCTCCAGGTCTCTGGCACTATACCTTTTTGGAGAACATCATTAAATATTTTTTCAATATATCCTGGAGCTCATCTTGGAATTCCTTGTAATACTCAGCAGAGAACCCATCTGGGCCTGTTGCTTTGCCATTTTTCAGTTTCTTAATAGCTTTCTTAATTTCTTCTTTTGAGATCTCCTTGTTTAGTTTTGCTCTTTCCTCCTCCGATATTCTCTCAAGCTTCCTTTCCCCTAGATATTTCGCAATTTTTCTATTTCTATGTCATCTTTCTTATATAACTCTGTGAAGTATGTACGCATTGCTCCCCTAATTTCTGGATTAGTTTTGTGTTCTACCTGTCCAATTTTAATTTTTGGGATATGATTTCTAACTCTTTTTTCCCTTAACTGCCAGGCCAGGTATCTTCCTGGTTTATTGGCCGATTGGAATTGTTTCTGCTGTAGGTATTTTAAATTTTTTTCCATTTTATTCATCTCATATAATTCTAATTGTTTTCTCAGGGCGCCATTTTTCTCCTTCAGAGTTTTACAATTTGATTCCTCTTTAGTTCTTTCTCACTTATCTCAATTTGGGTTTGCAAGTCCTTTAATTCCTTTTGCCATTTTTTTTTCCTAATAGCCTGTTGCTTTAGGAAATAACCCCTCATATATGCTTTGCAAGCATCCCAGATAATCCTGGTATTATCAAAATCTCTGCTATTTATTACAAGGAACTCCTTCACCAGATAGTGTGCTTCTTCCTTAATTTTCCTATCCTTCATTAGGTCTGCCGGGAATCTCCAGGAAAAGTCTCTTACTCCTGGGAATAGCTCCATTTCCAATTGGGAGTGGTCCGTTATTGTTCTTGGTAAGATTTTAATATTTTTGATTTGAACTGTCAAATTCTCAGATAGGAGAACATAATCTATTCTTGACCAGTTGTTATGTCTTCCTGAGTAAAAGGAGTAATCTCTCTCTCTAGGATGATGTTCTCCAAGCATCTTTCAATTTGAGCGTGTTCATTAGTTCAAAGAAGCTTTTAGGTAATCTTCCTCCGGCTCCTCTTTTTGCTCGGATTTTTGTCTACTATGGGGTTGATGACTCCATTAAAGTCCCCCATTATTATACAGCTACTATATGTTCCCCCGGCTATTTTTTCCTCTACTTCTTTGAAGAAGTTAGTTTTGGAATCATTTGGTGCATATATGTTGCACACTAGTATTGTTTCTCCTTCCCTTTTGATTGTTACTCCTATGTATCTACCCTCTTTATCTTTAAACATCAGGGAGGGTTCCAGTTCTGGGGTGATATACAACACTACTCCTTTCTTCTTTCTAGTTGCTGACGACACAAATTCTATCCCTAATTTGTCCTTTTTCAGGTAATGGGCCTCTGATTCCTTAATATGTGTTTCCTGCAGACCTATTATACTTGGTTTTTTCTTTCTTAGGTTGTTAAAAATCCGACTCCTTCTCCCCCCATTATTCATCCCGTTAACATTCCAGCTAATACATTTTAGAGACATTCATACATGGATTTTAATGATTAATTTGTTACTAGGAGCCTTTTATGGGGTGCATGTGACGTATTATTCATATTATTGTTGCTTTTACAATGATTTTATATGTGCTGTCGAAGATTTTCATAGCCAGAATCACTGGGTTGCTGTATGTTTTTCGGGTAGTATGTCCATGTTCCAGAAGCATTCTTTCCTGAGGTTTCACCTGCATCTATGGCAGGCATCCTCAGAGGTTGTGAGGACCTCACAACCTCTGAGTATGCCTGCCATAGATGCAGGCAAAATACCAGGAGGGGATCTTCTGGAACATGGACATACACCCCGAAAAACTTACAGCAACCCAATGATTTTATAGTTTATAAAAATTGATGGTGCTTTAATGTGACAATTAGGTTAATTTTGTTTTTACTTTTTAATATCAGGGTGTATCTATACTGTAGAAATAATGCAGTTTGACGCCACTTTAACTGCCATGGCTCAATGCTATAATCATGGCTGTTGTGGTTTTAACAGATCTATAAAAGACATGTGCAAACTTAGGCTCTCCAAGTATTTTGGACTTCAACTCCCACAGGCCCTCCTTTTCCACCTCAGCTGCTTAAGTGTCCAAAACACTTGGAAAGCCTAATTTTGCATATGCCTGGTCTATAGCCTTCCTTGCCAATGAGTGCTAATGCCACACCAAACTAAAAACCACATTATTCCATAGCATGGACCCATGTAGAGTCAAACTGCATTAATTCTACAAGGTAGATGCACCTTTAGTCAAGGAAACTGTGGATTCTGAGCAGGGATATTTATGATTTGAACATCTATCCTTCATAGGGCTGACATAAGTTCAAGTCAACATGATAGCAATTAGCAACAAAAAGACATATTGAATCCCACATTGGGATAAAGGTGGGAAATAAATAAAATGGAAAAAACAAACTGCTGCTTCAGTAACCACTTAGAAAACAAACAAACAAACCTGAATAAGTTATCCCAGCCAATCAGGGATCACATGCTGAGCAGAGCAATGATATTTATGCTTCCTCACTGTGTGCTGACATCATGGAGGAGGGGAGAAACGGCTAAAGTCAGCCAGGAAATTACAAGACGGCAAAGCAAATGAAGAAGCTGACAATTTTCCAAGAGGCACCAAACAATCAACGGAAAAGAGAGGCATTTTTCAACACTCTTGAAACTATTCCTGGAAAACAGCAAATGGTTTCAATTTAGTCCTGTGGCACTATAAATAATACTAAAGAGCGAGTGAGTGGAAATATGGCTTGGATAGCCATGTCTTGATGACTTGTACCTGTACAGAGATGGGGCACAGGGTGCTGTTTTGTTTTTTCCTCAATGCCCTGAATGTTCAGTGACAAACAAACTGCAAAGTAGGAATATATATATATATTGCAGCAAGGATAATAATAATAACAGTGTCAAGGACACCATTCAAGATGACGCCTGGAGAGCTATTTGGTATAGTCCTATTTACGGCCATTATAAAATGCCTGTGGATAGTTCAACGACCGATTTTCAAGAGTCTTTTTCTCCTGTTTGAAGGATCAGGAAAATCTATCAGCTGGAGAAATTAAGCTATTTTTC
Source organism: Anolis apletophallus (assembly GCA_030556195.1). NCBI lineage: Eukaryota > Metazoa > Chordata > Lepidosauria > Squamata > Anolidae > Anolis > Anolis apletophallus. The sequence continues at coordinate 22,764,818 of JARBWK010000006.1, forward strand.
TTCAGGGGGAAGAGATGGAGCGGGGAAGCTTCATACATTAAAATGCTGGCTGCAGATTCGAGATGAATGAAAAATTGGCCTGCATATAAATGAGTCTTGCAGAAAGATTTTTAAAAGGCTGAAGACTGGCTGGTTGCAGTTGTTGTTTACCCTGGGTAGGATTCCAGGCAACCATAAAGTCTGGATTGGGGGGGGGGGGATTATTGTTACACTCTTTGGAATGTTGCTTCATGTTTTTTAATGATTGCTTGGATTATGGTGGCTTGATAGATAGCTGATAATTGTATTAAATGTAATGTTGTGCTACACAAGGCTCTGTACAATAACTGAGTTGTGATAAGCAAGTCAAATCTTCAAAAATTATGTTGTGCAGTCTTCTTCAAACTGCTTCCTCAATCGCCAGAATATGTGCAGGGAATTCATCTGACTATGGTGTCCATGGATTCTGTACCCATGGATTCATCAACCTTGCTTTTGCTATTATATATAAGGGGCACCATTTTAATATGTGATTGTATATATCGGGATTTGAGCATCACAGACTTTGGTATCCAAAGGGTTACTGAAACCAAACCCCAGCAGATACCAAGTTCTAACTGACTTACACATAAACAGAACTTGCCTTTGATATCTTTTGTTAAGTGGTTGTGATTGTGGTTAAATGTCACTTTAGAAGTAATGGCTGTCATTATGCATTTCAATGGTAGATTCTTAAATTGGAATCTACCATTGAAGCCCAGGCCCTTGAGAACTCTAACTGGAGGTCAGCTGTGACCAGCAGTGCTGTGGAATTCAAAGAGGCATGAATGGAGGGCAAAAGGGAGACATGTGCCAAGAGGAAGGTGCATCAAGCCAATCCTGAATGGGACTGCCTTCCACCTGGAAACTCACTGTGGAAGAAAATTTGGGTCAAGAATAGGGCTCCAGAGTCACCTACATATCCACCACCAAGGCACTCCACTTGGAAGAACATCATACTCAGACAACGAGGGATCACCTAAGTAAATAAATCTTAACTTAGAGTTATGGACCCATACCTGGTCCAAAAGTCCCTGTGTTCTGCTAGCCTTAACAACCCTGTATCCTGAAAAGGAGTCCTGTTCAGCTGCCAATTGGGGTGCAGGAAGGATAACTTTTCCAGCCCTCCACTCAAAAGCCAGGGAAGCAGAAACAATGAAAAGAGAACCCTGTTAGGATTCCTTGTTGCAGCGTCAGTCACTGAAGCGAGAACTGTATAAAACTAGTCTAACATTCCTAATGGTTAGAAAGTGCTATATTGACACCCCTTGGATAGCATGTAGAGTAGACTATTTATATCATACCTTTTATGCTTTACTAATGCTTCCTCTCCAAGACATCTCTGTCTTCATACCTGTATTTAGAAATAGAATAAAAAGCATTCTGAGCACCCCAAATAGTATCCCAGTATAGTACCATCAGCATTGCCTCCAAAAATCCTGCAAATCTTTTGGGAAAACAGACAGACAAATTTATTTATTTATTTATTACTTCAAATTTCTAGACCGCCACTCCCCAAGGGCTCGGGGCGGTTTACAACAAGAGAAGTAAAATAACAAGCGAATACACAATTATAACATACACAAACAAGACATGTAATCTTTACTACAACAACAAGGACTGTTCGTCAAGGAGGGAACAGTCATAGACAGACCTGAGTCTTCTTATTCCCCGCCGAAAGGATATAGGGGATGCATCTTGTTAGTCTCAGCCGTAGGGCTATGGGGGCTGGATCTAACCCAGTTGACAGTGGGATGTCCTCCTTCTGGCTGGTAGCTGCCAATTGGGCTATTCGTCCTTCCTTGGGCTTAGTCCTTGGCTCCACTGGACCAGATCTGGCCTGTTTCCTGCGCCAAGCCCCTGACAAGAACACCCTAGTTCTATATTTCTTGGGCTTCTGTATGCTATGGTGTCCAGTTGGAAGATTTGTAGGCATGCTGAAAGAAGCAAAGGCCACCAGCATTGAAGTGATGCTTCTACGCCATCAACTCTGCTGGAATGGCCATGTTGTCTGAATGCCCGATCACTGTCACCCAAAACAGTTACCATACTTCCAACTCAAGAACAGGAAATGGAATGTTCGTGGACAGGAAAAGAGAAGATGGACTGAAAGCTAACCTTAAAAACTGTAGCATATACACAGAACTGGGAAGCTCTGGCCATTGAGCGCTCCAGCTGGAGGTCAGCTGTGACCAACAGTGCTATGGAATTTGAAGAGCCCTGATTGGAGGTAAAAAAGGGAATGGAGGTGGAAGGGTGGAAGGGAGAAACATGCCAAGAGGAAGGTGCATCAAGCCAATCTTGACTGGAACTGCTTTCGACCTGGAAATTGATATCCTCACTGTGGAAGAACATGTGGGTTAAGAATAGGTCTCTACAGTCACCTATGTATCCACTGCCAAGACCCTAGACTTGGAAGGCCATCATACTCAGACAATGAGGGATCACCTAAGTAAGTAAGTAAGTAAGTAAGTAAGTAAGTGCAGTACAGTACAGTACCACATGCGAGCCTGGAATTATTTCCTTCTATAGAAATATTGAGGGTGGTGGTGATGAATAGTGGAACTGAAGCAGAATGATAGACTTTTCCCTGAAGTTTTTGGCTAACCTGAGTTCTTCCTTGGTGCTTTCCTTGCCTTGCAGCATCTTCCTTGTTCTTCTGTGTGATGCCCACCTTTGCCTGTAATTGTGTGCCTGTGGCTTTAAGCTCTTTGCCCTCACATAAAAATGACAGGAGATGGCTGCCGAGTACCACACGACAATAAGACATATTTCATATTATGTGTTTAAGATCCAATCAAACACACTTCACTTTCAGCAAATGGGATAAAGGTGGCTGTACAGTTGCTGTAATGAGATATGATCTGGATGTGTCACAGGAAGGATTACATTTATCCAATGGCAACAGATTATACCAAATATGTTCCAGGCATGAGGTAATGCAAGGATGAGAGGGCAACCTCAAGGTAAGGCAGAGCCGGAGTCGGGGAGGAAGAAAGCAGCAACAAATTGAACCTGAACCTGAACAAGAAGTACAAATGCTAACATTCTTTGCAGAAGTTAGCCAAGATTTGTGAGTAATTGGGTACCTCAAATTTCTCCCAGTCACTGTCTAATGTCTATCCCAGGTCAGGCCATGCTGGCTAAGGTTTTGGGGGGTAGCTTACCACCATTGGTTGATGAGTGTTAGTTGATGTTTTATATGTCTATATGTTGTATTTAATTGTATTTTTAATTTGTTTTCATTTTATTTTTTTTTTGTTTGTGCCTTGTGTAAACCACCCCAAGTCTCTCCAGGGAGATGGTGGCGGGATACTTGAATAAAGGTTTTGTTGTTGTTGTTGTTATTTTATAGTCTAAAGATGTCTCCTTCCAAACTTGAAGGGGAGGGATGTATATTGGCTCCCATGGCAGTGAGCAGCAAATACATTTAAGAGTTGGCTGGCTTTAAATGACCTATCCAAGGTGCTGAAATTACTTAGGAACTGGGTCAGGACTTTTGAAAACTTCCTTTAAGTCTGTAACCCGCCTTGAGTTGCCATATGGTTGAGAAAGGTGTGCTATAAATGCCATTAATAGATAGATAGATAGATGATAGGATTCACCACTCCACTGAAATGAAAGCCTACAGCCATGATTGTGTAGCCACTTGTAGTGGGACTTTATAGAAACTGCATGCCAGGATTTAAAGGAAGGTAGGCTAGCTTCACTCCTTGTGCCATGGCCTCCACATCTTTCCTTAAAGTTTTCTTATTAAACATTTTTTAAGTTACATAAAATGGAGAAAGAAAAAAAGGTTTAAAAATCATATATAATTAAGAAAAGAAGTATACAATAGAAACATAAAAGGCGCAAAGAAAAAAGAAAGCAGGCAGAAAAAGACATAGGAAAGAAATAGGGAATAAAATAATAATATTGGCATCACCCCCAGATTTCTTAGTGTTGACTCTTTTCTCAAGCAAAAACACCTTACAAATTAGTCTTCAAAATTTAAAATTGGTAAATCCTCTTCTTCTTCATGCAAAAAGTCTACAAAAGGTTTCCAATCATTCAACTTTTTTTTTCAGTGTCCATACTTTTAATAAGCAGGTTGCTTGTTAGATGTTGTTTCTGTCGGTGTAATGCATACGACATTGGTTGGAGCATTAATAAATTAATTTAGTGATTGATAATAAGCAGGTTAATTTATTCATCTCAGCCAAGTTTATCATTTTTATCGTTCAACCTTCTGTTATCAGTGCTGTTGAGTTCTTCCATTTCTGCACGTTAAGCAATCTAGCTGCTGAGATCATATATTGCAACAATCTACCATAGTCATTTACATCAGTCAGTCTCAGAGGAAAAAGTTTCCAGTTTTAACTGGATATTTCACAGAAAACTTTGGTTTTCTGACTCAATTTATGGATTTGAACCCAGTATTTATTTATTTATTGCACTTATATACCGCTTTACTCACCGGGGCTCATTCATTTATTTATTTCGATTTTACCCCGCTCTTCTCAACCCCAAGGGGGACTCAGAGCGACTTACAGTACGGCACAATTCGATGCCCACATAATAACAATATAAACCCCAAAACACTTCAACAATTAAAATACATTAAAAATACATTAAAATACAACTACATTAGCACCATACACATTCACTCTGGATTAAAACAATGTTCAGTCCATAAAAACATTGGCCATAATCACCCACTTTCATTAAAAACCAATCTAAAATGCTGCCTTGTGCTGGTGTACGAATGCCTGGTCCCACAGCCAGGATTTTACTTTTTCCTGAAGGCCAGGAGGGATGTGGTGGATCGTACATCAATAGGAAGCGCATTCCACAGGCGGGAGCCACCACCGAGAAGGCCCTATCCCTCGTCCCCACCAGCCTCATCTGAGACATAGCGGCTGATGCGTTTGGACAAGTAAGCTGGGCCAGAACCGTATAGAGCTTTGAAGGTCAAAACCAGCACTTTGAATTGAGCCCGGGTGGACAGGCAGCCAGTGGAGTTGACACAACAGGGGGTGGTATGCTCCCTGTATGTAGCTCCGTTAGCAATCTGGCTGCCGCCCGCTGGACTAATTGCAATTTCGAACTGTCTTCAAAGGCAGCCCCACGTAGAGTGCGTTGCAGTAATCTATTCGGGATGTGACCAGAGCGTGGACGACCGTAGCCAGATCAGACTTCCCAAGGTACGGGCGCAGCTGGCGCCGAGTCTTAACTGTGCAAAAGCTCCCCGGCCACCGCTGAGACCTGGGGTTCCAGGCTCAGCGATGAATCCAGGATCACTCCCAAGCTGCGAACCTGTGTCTTCAGGGGAGTGTAACCCCATCCAACACAGGCTGTAACCCTATGCCCTGTTCGGCCTTGCGACTGACCAGGAGGACCTCTGTCTTGTCTGGATTTAGTTTCAATTTGCTAGCCCTCATCCAGTCCGACACAGCGGCCAGGCATCGGTTCAAGGTCTGGACAGCCTCCTTGGTGACAGGTGGGAAGGAGTGACAGATCTGGACGTCATCTGCGTACAGATAACACCTACTCGAAACTCCGAATGATCTCTCCCAGCGGTTTCATGTAGATGTTGAATAACATCGGGGACAGAACTGAACCCTGAGGGACTCCACACGACAACGGCTGTGGAGCCGAACAGGTGTCACCCAATGACACCTTCTGGGTACGACCTTCCAGGAAGGATTGGAGCCACTGCCGAGCAGTACCCCAAGCCCCATGTCTGCAAGGCGACCCAGAAGGATACCGTGGTCAACGGTATCGAAAGCCGCTGAGAGGTCCAGCAGAACCAACAGGGACACACTCCCCTGTCGAGTTCGGCGTAGATCATCTACCAAAGCGACCAAGGCTGTTTCAATCCCATGTCCCGGCCTAAAGCCAGACTGTGCCGGATCAAGATAATCAGTGTCTACCAAGAACCCTGGAGTTGCGAAGCCACCACACGTTCCATGACTTTGCCCAAATAGGGGAGATTGGAAACTGGCCGATAGTTCACTAATTGAGTGGGGTCCAGTGATGGTTTTTTCAACAGCGGTTTTATAATAGCTTGCTTTAAGCTGGCTGGAATTTTGCCCTCCTGTAAGGAGGCATTAACCATCACCTTCACCCACTCTGCCAAACCCCCTCTGGCTTCCTTTATCAGCCAAGATGGGCAGGGGTCTAGGATGCATGTAGTGGGCCTTGCCTCTCCAAGGATCTTGTCCACATCCTCGAGCTGAACCAATTGAAACGAATCCATTAAAACCGGACAAGCAGATGCTCGTGTCACATCCTCAGAGACTGCCGTTAAAAGTGGTATCGAAATCGGAACGGATCAGCGCCACTTTATCCGGGCCTTAGCAAATTCTTCACAGCGTACCACCGAGCCGTCAGGGATCTCGCACTGTGGCGGATTTAAAGACCCCTAACGACTCGGAACAGTTCCGCTGGGCGGTTTTCGCGGCGGCCACCTTGGCGCGATAGATATTTTTGTGCGGCTTTTGTTGCTGCGTCATAAATCCTCAAAAAGGGGACCAGGCGCGCACGAGCTGATCCGCTCCGCTTCCGACGCCACACGCACTCTAGCCTCCTTTTTTTCGCTTCATTGCTGCCAGCTCCTCAGTAAACCAAGGAGCTGGTTTAGCTCGGTTACTCAAGAGGGGACGTTCTGGAGCGATCGTGTCAATAGCCCTTGTCATCTCCCTGTCCCAGAGAGAAACAAGAGCCTCGACAGGGTCACTTACCGAGGAGGCGGGAAAATCCCCAAGAGCTGTCAGGAATCCATTTGGATCCATAAGTCTCCTGGGGCGGACCATTCTAATAGGTCCACCACACCTGCGGAGGTGGAAAGGCACAGTGAGTCTAAACCTGATCAGGTGGTGGTCGGTCCATGGCAAAGGAATGATGGTCAGTTCCTCCACTCCGCCACCTTCATCCCATCCCTGGCAGAAAACCAGATCTAACGTGTGTCCTGCACTATGGGTGGGACCTGATATTAGCTGGGAGGCTCAGAGCGGTTTATTTATTATTTATTTATTTATTCAATTTTATATTCCGCTCCTCCTTGCAGGCTCGGGGCGGATCATATAACATACAATAAAAACACCAAAATACAGCAAATATTAAAAATATTAGAATTTTTACAATGTAATGATGTCAAAATTCAATGCTTCACAAATACAAAAATGCATCACATATTTAAAATACATATACCTATAAATTAAAACCATGTAAGCTATAAAATATCAGACATGGACATAGACATCAAATAATTGACATAGAACTAATCCTGAGGTTGTAATTTAACCATTGTTATCACTCCCTGAATGCTTGCTTGAATAGCCAACTTTTCAGTTGTTTTCTAAACACCAGGAAGGAGGGGGCCAATCTAATCTCACTGGGGAGGGAGTTCCACAGATGATGGGCCACCACCGAGAAGGCTCTTGCTCTCATTCCCACCAATCACACCTGTGAGAGCAGTGGGGCCAAGAGCAGGACCTTCCAAGCTGATCTTAATGCTCTAAGAGAGAGGTGTTTGGTTAAGCTGGACCGGAACCTTGGCATGCTTACATGTCTACCACATATGGTAAAAATACCCCACTTGTTTACATTGCCAACACATATTAGGAACCTCTTTAAACATTTTAGAAAGTTTTTCTGAAGTTACAGACCATCAATACATCAATTTATAGAAATTATCTTTAAATGATATCATAATGTGAATTTTAACATTTCTCTCATTGATCCAGCACTATATTGTGCTCAACATTTTGTGCCCACTTTGCCATACATTCTTTAACTTGCTTGTCTATCATTTCCCATTTCAATAACATCTAAACATGTTAAATGTTCATCATTAGCATACAATTACAACTCAAATTCCAATTTACTCTGTTCAAAACCAAATAACTGCTTGTCTTGCCTAAATATAACCCTTCACTAAATAATAAAACCACTGAAAACCAAAACCCTCTGTAATAAACAGTTCTCTTGTTTTAACTGTATACGCCTCCTTGTACATTTTCTAGAAGGTCTTGGTAATTTAACCATTTCTCCTTCCTATGGCCTCCATATCTTGATGCTCAGGATCAGCATCTGTAAAGACACTCATAGAGGGAATTGGCTCTATGCTTCTTCAGTCCAGAAATCTAATTTTGAACCCCATCTATGGTGGGAGAATCCAGGAGACCAGTGACACACTGAAGCCGGAAGCAGCTAGTTACCTCTGCTACCCTCTTTTGATGTTCCTCACTGCATGTTGTTGTGTTTCTGACTTCTGGTGATCCTAAGTTATTCTGATCACAGGTATTCCCAAGGCAGAGAGTTTGTAACTTGCTCAGGATCACCTGGTGGGTTTTCACAGCTGAACAGGGATTTGATCCCTGGTCTCCAGAGTCAATGCTCAAATAACGACACCAAGTTGGCTGTCTTCACCTAACTCAGTATTATTTCGGGAATTGTCTCATTGCCTACATCTTTCCAAATTCTAGGGTGGGTGACTGTCAGGGATTGAAAGATTTATTTTCAGGTTGGACAAATAATAGAAAACCATTCTTTTTATAGACTTTCAAAAGCGGTTTAAAAGCAACACACATACACACATTTAAATTTTTTTTAAAAAACCCAATTGGGGACAGATTTGTGGGGTATAGAAAAAGGTGACAATTTTCAGACCAAACTTTACCCAACTCAATATAAATCCTTCTTGAAGTGCAGCTACCTTTGAAACTTTAGCTGGTGCCAAATATTGCAGTCAGACTGTTCACTGGATACAATGGATATGCAACTTGGTGTGGCAATAGCCACCCATCCCTTTTCAGGCTCTGTATGTTCTCTCTGGTGGGACAACTGTGATGTTTCCTGAATGGAAATAATATCTTAATCCAGGCACAGGGACCCTTTCATCATCTGTGTGATTTGGCTCACAAGTCCATCAACCCTGCATGGAACAATCAGCAATACTATGAATATTGTAGGGAAAAAAACATCTGGAGGACAAAAAGTAACCAGTGTTGTTATTGTTGTTTGCCTTTAAACAACAACACACCTGTGAGGGCAGTGGGACCAAGAGCCACTCTAAGACTCACCAATTACAGGGATTTCTTGGCAAAATGGGATTGAGATGAGGTTTGCCATTGGCCTCTTAGGCTGGAGAATGTGTCTTGCCCAAGCTTACTCAGTGGGTTTCCATTGCTGAGCTAGGATTTGGACCTTAATCATGAATAGTCCACATCCCATGCTCAAACCAATATCCCATGCTGACCCCTTGCCCTTGCTTCATCTAATCTTTTCTCAGTGTAACTTGAAGCTGTATTCTCCAGAGACTTTCAACAATCTCTATTTAATTTGTGAACATTCTTGATTTTCTTAATGTTCCTAATTATTTGCTGATACTTTCTCATGGTTCTTCCAGCTGGGAAATGGTATAAAGAACATGTGCTAGTGGGGAGCAGACATTTGGCTTCAGTCTCTTATTTCATTTCCTGCATTCATTCTTAAGCATTTGTTCCCCTGTTTGGCTTAAAATTGCCAGCATCTTCCTTATCTTGAATTGCTTGCTCAATGTCGTCACAGATTTGGGACTATTTTATAAAATTGAGTATTTTCTGGTTAAGTGCTGGGCTTGAGTAATGTGTCTTAATTAGTCACATTAAAAGTGTTGATCAATACTGGAAATAAATGGTGCTCCCGCCTGCCCAGATGGGCTCCAGTCAAGATTCTTCCGCTCTCTGGCCATCCTGCTTCCATAAACAGAAACCCATTTTCAGTTTCCATTAACTCCAGTTACTTTTTGCAGAGTAGAGTAAAGAACAAATCTATTATTATTGGTATTTCCCACTCTGTCTCCCCTATAAACCTCATGAAGGATTTGAAGTGCTTTCCATAGGTAACCACAAAATCATCTTTTCATCAGCTAGTTTGTGGGACTTCAGTTGGAATTTTATTATTGAAGTAATCTGGGACTGAATTTGATGCCAGAGTTCTACAAAGGTGGGCATGGAAACATACCAACCAACCACGCACACCCTTTCTCTCCTCCCTCCTACTTTTGCTGAGATATCTGTCAAGAGGAAGACAACAACATAGTAATGTATTTAGTTTTAAATGATCTAATAACACTGCTTCGCTCACACTTACAGAGTGTGCGCCTTCCATTTTACTTTTATGTTGTGCAAGGTCTCAATTGATGGGAATAGATGGACCACAGGGGCCCCAAGTCATAAATTGGTTACTATATTATTAAATGCAACTGTCCTGCTGGTGCACAGGAAATCTCTGCTGTACGTTTTGCTTCTCGCATGGAAGTATATTTAACCAGACTCAAGAGTCAGTTCAGCCATGCGTATCTTGCAAGGGTTTTGCTTTTGAGAGGCACTTGCAAACTTGAACACTGGGTGGAAGGGTTGGATTTTGGAGGCATGCATCTGATATTTGCTCAGAGTTCTCCAGATCAGGAGCGCAAGCACATGATACAATTCTGGAATGTTTGTAACATCTAACTGCACTGCTTCTATCTCACTGAATCCTGGGATTTGTCATTTGGTAAGGGATTTAGAATTGTCTGCCAGAAAGTTAAAATGCTGCAGTTCAAGAGAATGTGAGAGAATTCATCACTAAACTACCACATCAAATGGTTGGTGCCATTTTTTGTGGGATGAAAACAGTACTTGCATCCAAACACTGGAAATATATAGGGAATGATTGATAACCTTAGCAGTTTCAAATGCTGAGATCCTTGTATAAAGCTTCCATTTGGTGATTTAAAAAATGACCTGCCAAATCCTTTCCATGTTGTTTTCTTTCAGGTTTTTTAAAATGTCAAATATAAGAAGCACCCTGGAATGCATCAGATACTTCCTATGGAGTCATCTGGTGTGTGACACTTCTCTGAGGAGAATCAGGTGCATGTGTCATATTTGGATGAGGCATTCTTGCTCCAAATATCCACTCGGCCATAATGGTTATAAATGACTTAATTAGCTTCTTTTTTCTTGGAAGCACACTATATATGGCCATGAAGTTGGGGGGTCCTATCCTGCTACACCCTCCATCACGTTTTTGGATCTCCCACTAATACTAAGTAAAAGCAACATGAGCTTGCATCCATTGGTCAGCCCAAACAGAGCAAACAACACGATTTATTGTTGAACATTGAATCAACACATAGATACATTCAATTGATTTGGTGGGTCTACTCTTGTTGGAAGTGACTTAGCATATAAGCTATGACATAATCTTGTCCAGTAGTTCCATGAAAATGCATTGGACTTCTGATGCCAGTAAAGGCTGTCAGAAAACACCAGGAGGGAAGCAAACTTTCTGTTTTGTGACCACTAAATGGAAAAGTTGAACAACTGAATATACAGCCTAATGCACAACAGAAAGTGTACTGTAGCTAATTTCATCGAACACAGTCAAAGAAAGGATACAAGCCCATAAACCTATAAGGTTGAATTTTAAAAATAGCATCGCACACTCTAAGGACCCTTCTACATTATCCTAAAACCTGGAAGGGACTGGGTTATTTTAATGCAGTTTCTCCCCACACCCAACCCAACCCCTGGGTTTTCCCTTGGCTTGACCTGGAAGGCATCCAGTCCCGTCCCCCCATCCCCGATTTTCCCCATACCCGAGGGGCCTACTGAAAACTTACCCAAGGGGCCTGCCAAAATGACACATCAGGAAGTTGGGGGGGGGAGGAGGGAAATCCCCCGCCACACACACACACACACTCTTAGCTTAAGGTCCTGATCTTTCCAGATGTTTTATAAATCTGGAGCAAACTGGAAAATTTTCTCCAGATTGATTCGGTTTTACCTGAGGCATCGGGTAAAACTGAGACAGGTCCCACATTTTGGGCCTGTCTGAAAGGGCCTTAAGAAAGTGAATTATGTATTTTGCAGATATTCACTGAGAATGCCATTTTCTAGCATTGGAACGTACTGGGTGTTTGATCTTGTTGGGCATTTTTCTGCTGCTATTTCTACTTTTGGCTTTCTTTGTATGTGCCACTTTTGCATTTTATTTTTCTGGTAGTGGGAGTGTTGTTTCCTGTTAAGACTGTGTCTTGGAAACAATTTCAAGGCATTCCTGTGGGACAATAACATGGATGGTGAATTTCCACAACTGACATTCTGAAATAAATGCTGCACACCCTGCAGGCTGATCTTCATTTTGTTTTGCAGTAACACTGCCTAGGAATCCGACTGCCTACAGAAAATGTAAAGCACTGGATATGGCATTTTAAAATTAAAGTTTCCTTCATCATGCAGTTCTGTATTTTCCTCTCCATACATGCCTTTCTGTTCATCCCACATCACAATGTACAGTATATGCTAAAGCAACAGCTCTTTCGTTGCTGCCTTTCCTTTTAAAGAGACATTCTGCAATTAATATATATTAACACACTCCCAATTAATTTATAGAATTTATTATTGTACTTGACTTATTCAATAGCTGAAAACTGAGCTCAAATTACAAATGTATTTTGCTCTCAGTTAATCCAGGAGGAGGGAGAGGAGAGAAGGTGGTGGAATCTTGCCCTTCCTAAAGTCGGTACATAACGTAAGTGTTATGTTTTTTGTTGCTTGAAGTGACTGTTGTATGCATTCTTCTTCCTTTTGACCCCTTTCACCACACAATGAGATGCCTTGACCATGTCAGATCAAATGCAAACTTCTAGCCCACAAACTCAGGCCTCATCAACTTGGTTTACTTTCAAGGTTGATTCAGAATCAATTTCAGGAGAAGACCCAAGCATTCTGGTGTCCTTGGAGAAACCTTGTGGCTTGAGGACATCACTAAAAGCAAACCAAAGGGATCCAAACAACAGTGAGCTAATTTCAACATCTGGAGATCAGTTCTTTGTTGCCAAGAAGGTTTATTTTCCAGTGGGCACTGAAGAGTTTCATTGCCTTCTCATAAATGAACTAAAAACAGCTCCAGCTTGAATCTTTGACCAGAGAGGGTTGATTTTTTTACACCACCTTTGTCATTTTGATCACACATCTTACATTTTTGCAAATGTTTTCATCATAAACACATCCAAAATTTTTGGCAAAGCAACAGTGAATATACTTCACTTTCAGTTACCAGGGTTCTTGTGGGATATAAATATTTCCTGAAAATACTTCATGCAAATATTCACCTTTTTAAATTATGTGAGGTGCTGTCATTTTCCTTCTGCTGGTGGCTCCACACTGACACATTTTTTAAAAAATGGAGCTTCCTTACACTGAGTTAGAGATGTAGATTCTGACCAACTGCAGTCTCCCTCCAAGACCACAGCTTCCCTAGTCCACACTGGTAACTTAGTTTTGAAACTTCTGAATTCCAAGAATGTCTTTGTAAAGGGGCAGTCTCTTTGGAATCCAGAGATAGAGAGGTCCTTGGCTTCCCTAAACTACTTTTCCCAGAATTCTGCAGGAGCAGATCGGATGATTGGCCTCCACTCTATAATGCTGCAGAATTCTGAAATATATTACCTCATCCAAAGTGCTGGAGATCAGGGCACTAGATGACATCTTTAGCATTTGTCTGGTCACAGGGCACTTTAAGAACCAACAGCTGAAGAGACCTCTCAGTTTCCTGTCACAACTGCTTCTCTCAATGTACACAATCAGCAGGGAGAGTGCTGGGGGTATAATTTCCCACTGCCCTGATCTGCAATGCCAAAGAAACCCTTTGCATTCTGTCTGGAAAAAATGTCTTTGGGGATAATTCAGTAATTAGCAACCGTAATCATGAACCCAAAGAATCAAGAGCGTGTACAGTTGCACTTAATTTGGGACCAGACTGGAGTATTATGCTCCAGACTAGCGCCTGAGCAGCATGATGGTGACTAGCTGCACCAGGCCAAATGCACTGCAGCACTATAGTGGTGTGCAAATGGTTCAGCCAGGTTGAGGGTGTCCAACCAAGCACCACTGGGGCATCACCTTTCCTCGCCTAGAGTGACCATTTCCTTCTTGCTAGTCATGTGGGCACCCCATTTTGATATCAGCAGGTGCTCACAGCAAGCTCTGTGTTTGACAGGGAGTGGCAATGGAAACATGCAGACATTCATCACCTGATCAGTGCAGGGAAAGGATGATGTTGGCAGTGCCCATCTGGACATTGGATCAAGACAGATCAAACCCGATTCAGCTCCCCAAACTTCTATAACACCCAGGGATACACTGTTATTTTCAGAAAACTCTAGAGTATCCTTGACTTTGCTCAAAGCAGAGCAAAGCAGAGCAAAGTTGGATTAAGGACAGAAAACCTGGGATACTTACCAGAAGTTCCTATGTGTCATGGAGGCCCCTTCCACAAGACTATATAAAATCCACTATGAACTGGATTATATGACAGTGTGGACTTGGATAACTCAGTTTAAAGCAGATATTGTGATATTTTGGGTTATATGTCTGTGTGGAAGGGCCTGGAGACAGCCAGTGCTGAATTCTTTGTACACAGATCAGCTCTGAATCTCGCTTATGAATACCAGCCATAGGTTTTACCCCTTTATATTGGTAAGATTATCTTACCAATATAACCATCATGTAGTTAACCTTCACATAATAAAAGCAATCTATTACTGAAAGGACAAAAGTGGGGGTGAATGTGACTTCATAATCTTTCAAAAATGCATTCATAGAGATGTTTGGGAAGTTGTAGTAGTGCATAATAGAGGACGACTAATGCTATGAGGATTTCTGCTGCTGTCTGAATGTTCAGACTGCTGCAGTCTGGCATCAAACTGGCCCCAAATTGTGAGGGCAACTTTGCTCTCTGCTGAAATTGCCTCCCTCATCAAAGTGCAGTGCTTTAGAATTGCTGGAGAGAGAACCTGTTATCTTAGAAAATGCTGGTATCTCAAATGGAGAGGTCCCTCTGTGCTTCACTATGTGCAGTCAGTTGAGATGAGAACAAGTCAAGGCCAGGCAAGAAGAAAGGCAAAATCACAGGAGAAGAAAGCCCACATTGTCAAACATATTCATGGGAAACAAACAGCCACTTCCATTTAGCTTTAGTTTCCAGCTGTCATGCTTGCAAACAGCTAATTAAAAATTGCGACTGTAGCCGTGGCACAGTCTGCATTGGGATACAACCTTCAGCAAAACACAAATAAAAGGACGTCTCTCTGTGTGTGAGAGAGTACGTGTGCCTTCAAGTCTAGCTCTCCATATTTTGAAGCATCCTGGTTTTTGATCAGCCACAGACTGGCAGGCCTGAGAAAGATGAGGTAGTTGATAACACAAACTGCAGTATACTATCAGAAGCTGTCGCTGTCTTTGCAGTGAGAAGAGATTGGGCTGTCTGTGCTGCAAATGAAGAAGGGAATTGCTTGGAAGTTTTGCTTTGTAGCTGAGATGGCAGTGTGTGCTAACACACCGAACAAGGGAACAGAGTGTCTTGTCTCTCTTTTGTGCTGTGTGGGCTGAACAAGCCATGCTGTGGTTGGAAAGCTTGCTAGTCTTAGATATTCACAACTACTGCAAGGCTTGCAGTTAGATCATGGAAGATGCAGAATTGAGGGGTTGCTATTCCTGCCTACTGGTATTATATGTATTAAAAGTACTGGTATCATACTTTTTGCAGGACTTATAACATTAATCTAGCAGTACTCTTTCATTGTGCAAAATGAGCAGAGGATCATTTGGGATAAGGAGGTGGTTGGCATAGCAGGTTGATAGCCAGAGCTGATGATTAATGGGCTCTGATGGTTACTTGATATTCCGAGAATTTGAAATGTAGGTCACTTCCTGGTAGGAGGGTAAAATTCTAGCTCAGATGGCATGTCTCAAAAGAGTTTTTAAAGGAAGCAATTTTGAATCAGGATAACTAGAGAAAAGGAGTATGAGATTTTGAAGCCAGATTGCAGCTTCTTCTGGGACCCGTGAGGAGGCGATACTGCTTTGGGAACATATGCTACTAAAAAAGCTTAGCACTGTGGGTTTCCCTCCTATACCACTGATGAGCAAGATAGACTCCTGGGTCCAAATCCAACACATAGAGTCCAAATCTGACTCCTTGGAGTATCTTAGACTACTCCTTCTTAAACTGTGGATCCCAACCTCAAATGAGATCCACTTAACTCAATGCTGGGGGCCTGAAAGGTTTGGCAACATTTTCTGAATGTCAGCTAATGACTGTTTTAGATATTTAATTTGAATCTGTTGTGTAGTATTTACAGTCAGATGCTTCAGCTGTACTTCATAAAAATGAAAATCAGCCTGTTTAGCAAGGTTTACAAATGCTGATTTGTTATCAGTAAATGGCTGATTTGTATATTTATTTTGTATACATTATACCTGGGATCATGTAAAATGTCTTGGGCCAAAAAGGGTTGTGAGTGGAAAAGTTTAAGAAGCCCTGCCTTAGATTGCCTTTTTGCTTTTCCCATGGTATATAACTGGTGGCTTCCCAACTTTTATATGGGTTCTTCATATTCTGAACTTTTGAAATGTCTCTCTAAAGACTTTCTAAATACCTGTCTAAATACCTGAAAGGCTCCAGATCACACCTGACCTTGAAAGCTAAGGACATTATCACACTAGAGCAGCGGTTCTCAACCTGTGGGTTTCCAGATGTTTTGGCCTTCAATACCCAGCAATTTTAAGAGCTGGTAAACTGGCTGGGATTTCTGAGAGTTGTAGGCCAAAACACCTGGGGACCGGCAGGTTGAAAACCACTACACTAGAGCATCTATCCACTATAAATCTACTTTCTGTGTCTTGCAGAATTCTGTGCTTTGAAGTTTAGGGAGGGGCCTTTAAACCTCTCAGTCATAGATGTCCTGCATCTCACTAAACTACGTACAACCGAATCCTGCAGGAGGCAGCAACTGGATTTAAAGTGGATAGATGCTCTAGTGCAGTTTCTCAAATGGTGATCCTCCAGATGTTTTGGACTTCAATTCCCACAATTACTAACAACTGCTAAGATGGCTGGAATTTCTGGGAGCTGAAGTTTAAATCATCTGGAGGAGCACAGTTTGAGAAATACTGGGATAGAGGACCATTAAGGAATATTAAGTACTGCAGACTATATTTCAGAGGAAAACAATGGCAAACCAATTCTGAATATTCCTTACCTGTGAAAACCCAATGACATCCATCTTGAGTCAAAAAGCAACTTGATAACACACACACACACACAAACCAGGCTTACTTGCCAGCTGTAGTGATTTTAAGCTAAACTATGACGGTATTTCAGGTGCAAGGCGTTTGGGTACAAGGTGCACTGGGGCACCAAGAACCGATCTGGAGCTCTCCAAAAATAAAATTGGTCTTCAGATAAAAGAAGCTTCTGACTATCACACTATGCATTATTTGGATATTTGCAGCTGAAAAAAATTGAGATAAAAAAATCCGACAGTTTTATTTTCTCCAACCTTTAATCTTTGTCACACTTACATTCCATCCCAATTATGAAGAAATCTGAGAATTTTATGAAGTTCTTTTGAAAACAGAACAAAACAACATTCTAGGCTGTAGAACCATCCTGCAAAAAAAATGTCTTTAGTAATCTTGTTTCACTGGGATGAGGATCCAGTTCAAATACAAGTATTTAAACCTCCTGTCTGACTTGAACTATCAAGGTACCTGCTGGTCTTTGCTAAATGCTCCAGAGGTTTTGAAATGGTTATGGCTCTTTTTCTTCCCCTGCTCTGTCTGTCTTGCTCTCTCTCAGCTTTCCAGTTCATACTTGAGGTTACCTGTAGGTTTGCCTCTCCCACCCGGCCGTTCATAAGTTTCGCTATCACTGCTTTCCATTTGCACCTGGTTATCTGTCTCTTCGTAAGGGTCAGGCCAATCGTCTTCCCATGCCAAACTTTCTGTGGGCGAAGGAGGCCCACTGATGGGAAACTCTCCTTCTTCTAACCCTTCTAAATCCTCTTCAGAATCTAGCTCTGCTGCTGCAGGCCCCAATGCCAATGGGACCCCCGGTCCTGGCCCCTGGCCCCCAGGCACAAACGAGAACTGCTGTGCTACAACACCCCCCCCCGAATCCTGCAGGAGGCAGCAACTGGATTTAAAGTGGATAGATGCTCTAGTGCAGTTTCTCAAATGGTGATCCTCCAGATGTTTTGGACTTCAATTCCCACAATTACTAACAACTGGTAAGATGGCTGGAATTTCTGGGAGCTGAAGTCCAAATTATCTGGAGGAGCACAGTTTGAGAAATACTGGGATAGAGGACCATTAAGGAATATTAAGTACTGCAGACTATATTTCAGAGGAAAACAATGGCAAACCAATTCTGAATATTCCTTACCTGTGAAAACCCTATATGACATCCATTTTGAGTCAATAAGCAACTTGATAACACAAACACACACACACACACACACACACACACACAAACCAGGCTTACTTGCCAGCTGTAGTGATTTTAAGCTAAACTATGACGGTATTTCAGGTGCTACCTTTTTATGTTTGGGTCTATCTACACTGGGGCACCAAGAACCGATCCGTGAGCTCTCCAAAAATAAAATTGGTCTTCAGATAAAAGAAGCTTCTGACTATTACACTATACATTATCTGGATATTTGCAGCTGAAAAAAAAATAGAGATTTTAAAAATCTGACAGTTTTATTTTCTCCAATCTTTAATCTTTGTCACACTTACATTCCATCCCAATTATGAAGAAATCTGAGAATTTCATGAAGTTCTTTTAAGAGAAAACAGAAGCAAAACAACATTCTCAACTAGCCCTAGAACAGATATCCTGCAAAAAATGTCTTTAGTAATCTTGTTTCACTGGGATGAGGATCCAGTTCAAATACTAAGTATTTAAACCTCCTAAGAATCCTGATTTGAACTATCAAGGTAGATGTGCTGGTCTTTGGTAAATGCTAGCAACAGAGGTTTTGGAAATGGTTATGGCTGCTTTTTTCTTCCCCTGCTCTGTCTGTCTTACTCTAACTCAGCTTTCTAGTTCATACTTGACGGTTACATCTGTACTAGGTTTGCTAGATCTCAGGGCTTGTCCCCGAGCTTCCAGTTTTCAAAGATCATGTACAAATGGAAGATATGAGTATGAATTCTCCCATTTTGTTGGATGCAGCTCCAGGCAATAGGAAATTACCATGTTCAAATCTTCATCTCAACTAGTCAACTAGCAGCGTCCTACAATTTGCAAGGTTTAATTGATTTATTACTGCAACTTGTAAATACTCTGCAAGGTCTTTACTTAGCTTTCTCCTTTCTTCCCATGGCTCACCCTCTGCTCTGCATCCACTTGTAGGCAATTCTCCTTTATAAATCTGTAATGTGAAAAGGCCTCAGTAAAGAAAGAAACAGTTCTAGCCAATGGGCATCAGTATGGCACTGATCTCTTGGACATTACAAAAATGCATATGCTGTGGAACAGACACCCTAAGAAGCACCCCCAGGGTTTTGATCTCATTTTTGATATGCATTTTAGATAAAATGGCATATATCATAGATATGCCTCTAAGGTGAAAAATATATAATTTCAAGATAGGCACAAGAGTTAAGGAGTCATGCTGAATGAAAACTAATTTCAATTGTCTGTTTCTGGGTTTTGCTCAACTGACAGTACCAAAATTATAGAAAAGTTAAAGCCTGATAAGGTTGCCAAATGAAAAATGAAGATTGCTTCTCTGCCCTTAATAGCTAGATATTAAGCTGCTCCAAGTCCCTTGTTGGGAGATGGGGCAGGATATAAATATATTATTATTATTATTATTAGGTAGAAGGGCGAATTTCAGCAGGCATTGCTTGCCATACAGGTGTGTGTGCGCCTTCAAATTGCCCGTTGACTTATGGTGACCTCATAAGTCACCATAAGTCAACTCAAGGGCTAGTTTGCCGGTAGTTTTCTCCTCTTCGTTTTCTCCCTTCACTTACTATTTCTGGGAATTCACATTTCATAACCATGCTTATTAGACAGCCCACTGTGGTATTTCCCCAGCAATTCATCCAGTGCAAGAAATTGACATATTGAAACTATTAGTCCCAGAAAATTAACATCACTTTGCTAACTGTCTCTTGCACATGAATCACATGCATTACTTTCTTCAATCCATGCACTTTCCCCTGATCACTGAAGCTTTCCATGTAACACAGCTCAATTGTGTGTTTGTCTTGTTGACTAAGCAATTCACCCATCTTGCTCTTCTCTTGTGGACCGGATAATGTGAACTAATTAAGGAAGAAGCCGGCAACCATGGATAAAAACATTTAATTGTATGCTTCAAACATGCTGTAAGGATTTACAGGGAGAGAGAAGAATTTTGCTGCCTCAAGAAATACTCTACCCGAAAAGGGATAGATTATTTTAGCCACCTATACATGTTGAGCAGCTATGTAGCTAGGAGTTGCCCAAAATAAGTGGAGGCAGGACTTTGCTACAAGTCTATAGTTGAAAATTAAAGATGGATAAAAGAAACATTGGCCAATATCCTACATCAAGGAAACAGAGTGCAACTTTAAACCCATGGAGTCATATGACAATTGTTTGCTGCATGTCTTCAGGTTGTTTACTATTAATGGCAACTTTTTCATTGGCTAAATTTCAAAGGCCATATTACCTTCACCTTCCTCTGAGACCTAGAGTGCTTCCACACAGCCCTTTATCTCAGGAGCATCTGCATTTTCATTTTTAGAAGATGGATGTTCCTGGGGCCCTATCCACCCATCCCCCGAAAGTGCATGTTTGCTGGGGTGGGTGTCCAGTTGTTCTCCCTGAACTTTTCAAGAAAACACCCAGACACTCTGACCCCCCAAAAGCCCCCTCAAAGTACTGTAAAAACAAAAGAACTTACCCACTTTCCATTAGACGACTGCCAGAGCTCTCCTGCTGTGTAGAAATGATGCACCAGGAGAAAGGGGGACCAGGAGTGATCCCCTCCCCCTTTTCTTCTGGCACGTAATTTCTATGCACAAGGAGAGCTCCAGCAGCCCTCTAATGGAGGCCGGGTAAATTCTTTTTTTTAATAGTGCTTTTGGGGGCTTTTCAGAAGGGAATTGGTGTTCTCACAGTTTTCCAGGCTAATTTAGCCCAGAAGAATGTGGGACTATTGTCTGGACTGCAGTCCAGACCGTGGAAGTAGTGGGTTTATCCTGCACCTACCAAGAAGGCGCAGAGTAAACCCACTAATAAATTAATTTGCCACAAACCAGAAATTTTTACGAGCATTTACTCACAACAGAATCTCCTGCAGCAGAGCCTGTGATTACTTAATGAAATGTAAGTCATGCGAACATTACTTTGACTATATTCTATTAGTTATGTATTGATTTAATGTTAACATAACAATAGGGGTGCAATAGCATATCTATTTTATATCTGAGACAAACCAGGAAAGGGATCTTGGGGTTTTGGTGGACAGCTCAATGAAGATGTCAACCCAGTGCGCAGCAGCAGTGAAAAAAGCAAATTCTATGCTAGGCATGATCAGTAAGGGAATCGAAAATAGGTCGGCAAATGTTGTATTGCCTCTCTACAAATCTATGGTGAGGCCACATCTGGAGTACTGTGTACAATTCTGGTCACCGCACCTTAAGAAGGATATAACGGAACTGGAAAAGGTACAAAGAAGGGCAACAAAAATGATCCAAGGGATGGAGCAGCTCCCTTATGAAATCAGGTTGCAACGCCTTGGTCTTTTCAGCCTTGAAAGACGGCGTTTAAGAGGTGACTTGATCGAAGTGTATAAAATCATGCATGGGATAGAAAAGGTGAATAAAGAAAAAATATTTTCTCTGTCACACAACACTAGGACTAGGGGGCACTCCCTAAAGCTCCAAGGTAGGAAAGTTAGGACTAATAAAGGGAAATATTTCTTCACCCAGAGGGTCATTGGGTTATGCAATTCACTTCCAGAGGAGGTTGTGACAGCTGTCAGACTGGACAGCTTCAAGGCAGGATTAGACAGATTCATGGATACCAAGGGAATCAGTAGTTACTGAAATGGACATCCAAGTGCCACCTCTGTGTTGATGGAGGCAGGCAGGATTTCCCCGGGTACTGGTTGTGGGGGGTCGGGAGCAGGTGAGGGTTTTGCCCTCCTTTCTGCTAGAGATCCCCGTGTACAACTAGTGGGCCACTGTGTGACACAGAATGCTGGACTAGATGGGCTGAGGCCCGATTCAGCATGGCTCTTCTTATGTTCTTATGTATGTTGTTGTTCTTTTCATACATGTAATTGTAGTGCCAGAGACTTGTCTCCTGTTAACATATTAAGAAGAATTCATTACCTGAAGAAGGTGTTCTCATCACCAACACTGAAACAAGAAACAACACTCGGGATACCTTGTTGTAACCTGATCATCGTGTAGAACTCTTCTCTGGCACAATCTTGGATGCTACAAATAGTCCTTCGAAATACCTACAAGGGACTCTTTAAATCATCAGACAGATCGGACTATTATCTACATGAATAAGGACATTTATCCATGATAAAGAGAAGTTGTTCCTCTATATTGTGTTCTTGGCTTTTCTTCACAAACGAAGATTCAGGAAGGAGTCATCCCATGCTTTCTACAAGCGCATTGATGATTGGAGGTTGGATGTGTCCTTCGAGCCTGTGCAATGGACCTTTCTGGTGGAGTGCAGCGTGCACAGAACTGGCCTCACCCTTTAAACCAAAGGTTCATCTGCCAGGGCCTAGCAAGCTTGGACGGTGGCAGCGAGGTCCTCAGGTCCTAGGTTTGGTTCGAGTTTCCTTCTCTTAGATCAGTGGTTCTCAACCTTTTTAATGCCGTGACCCCTTAATACAGTTCATCAGGTTGCGGTGACCCCCAACCGTAAAATTATATTTGTTGCTACTTTATAACTGCAATTTAGCTACCGGTATGAATCGCAATGTAAATATCTCTTATGCAAGATGTACTTTCATTATAACAAATTGAACATAATTAAAGCATAGTGATTAATCACAAAGACAGTATATTTGAGGGAGTATGGACAATGGATGATGAGATTTGCCTTACCTACATCAGATTCAGATCTGACTTCCACAGACCACTATGGAATGACAGATCTGGACCAAACTTTGCACAAAGAACCCCCATGACCAAGATAAAATACTGAGGGGTTTGAGAGGAATTGACAGTGATTTAATAGTAATTGGATCCTAGAGTTGGAAGAGATAGGATCCTAGGGTAGGAAGTGACCTCCAAGGCAGGGCCATTTAGTCCAAACTCCTTCTGGCATAAGAAAAAGCACAATCAAAGCATTCCTGACATATGGCCATTCAGTCTCTGCCTAATAATAATAATAATAATAATAGAATCCTGGTGTAGGAAGAGACCTCCAAGGCAGGGCCATACAGTCCAACCTCCTTCTGGCATAAGAAAAGCACAATCAAAGCATTCCTGACATATGGCCATTCAGTCTCTGCCTAATAATAATAATAATAATAGAATCCTGGTGTAGGAAGAGACCTCCAAGGCAGGGCCATACAGTCCAACCTCCTTCTGGCATAAGAAAAGCACAATCAAAGCATTCCTGACATATGGCCATTCAGTCTCTGCCTAATAATAATAATAATAATAATAATAATAGAATCCTGGTGTAGGAAGAGACCTCCAAGGCAGGGCCATACAGTCCAACCTCCTTCTGGCATAAGAAAAGCACAATCAAAGCATTCCTGACATATGGCCATTCAGTCTCTGCCTAATAATAATAATAATAATAATAATAATAATAGAATCCTGGTGTAGGAAGAGACCTCCAAGGCAGGGCCATACAGTCCAACCTCCTTCTGGCATAAGAAAAACACAATCAAAGCATTCCTGACATATGGCCATTCAGTCTCTGCCTAATAATAATAATAATAATAGAATCCTGGTGTAGGAAGAGACCTCCAAGGCAGGGCCATACAGTCCAACCTCCTTCTGGCATAAGAAAAACGCAATCAAAGCATTCCTGACATATGGCCATTCAGTCTCTGCCTAATAATAATAATAATAATAATAATAATAATAGAATCCTGGTGTAGGAAGAGACCTCCAAGGCAGGGCCATACAGTCCAACCTCCTTCTGGCATAAGAAAAGCACAATCAAAGCATTCCTGACATATGGCCATTCAGTCTCTGCCTAATAATAATAATAATAATAGAATCCTGGTGTAGGAAGAGACCTCCAAGGCAGGGCCATACAGTCCAACCTCCTTCTGGCATAAGAAAAGCACAATCAAAGCATTCCTGACATATGGCCATTCAGTCTCTGCCTAATAATAATAATAATAATAATAATAGAATCCTGGTGTAGGAAGAGACCTCCAAGGCAGGGCCATACAGTCCAACCTCCTTCTGGCATAAGAAAAGCACAATCAAAGCATTCCTGACATATGGCCATTCAGTCTCTGCCTAATAATAATAAATAATAATAATAATAATAGAATCCTGGTGTAGGAAGAGACCTCCAAGGCAGGGCCATACAGTCCAACCTCCTTCTGGCATAAGAAAAACACAATCAAAGCATTCCTGACATATGGCCATTCAGTCTCTGCCTAATAATAATAATAATAATAATAATAGAATCCTGGTGTAGGAAGAGACCTCCAAGGCAGGGCCATACAGTCCAACCTCCTTCTGGCATAAGAAAAACACAATCAAAGCATTCCTGGCAGATGGCCATTCAGTCTCTGCCTAATAATAATAATAATAATAATAATAATAAAAGAATCCTGGTGTAGGAAGAGACCTCCAAGGCAGGGCCATACAGTCCAACCTCCTTCTGGCCTAAGAAAATCACAATCAAAGCATTCCTGACATATGGCCATTCAGTCTCTGCTAATAATAATAATAATAATAATAATAGAATCCTGGTGTAGGAAGAGACCTCCAAGGCAGGGCCATACAGTCCAACCTCCTTCTGGCATAAGAAAAACACAATCAAAGCATTCCTGGCAGATGGCCATTCAGTCTCTCCCTAATAATAATAATAATAATAATAATATAGTAGTAGTAGCAGCAGTAGAATATTACCTATGTCTGGAGAACACTGTGAATCCAAACAACGATGGATCTGGACCAAACTGGAAATGAATACACAATATGCCCTCAATAGGGTGGTGGATCTCCCTGACTCAAGGCCGACTGGAGCAGCCCCATGGGCTCCTTGTGATACCGCTGAGCCTTGAGTCAGGACAGAGGAGCAGGAGGAGGCCTCTCTGCTGGTGCCTTGCCCAGGCACAATTGCTGCGAAAGCACCAGCAGTGTGGCAACACAGACGGAGAAGCCCCCTCCTGCTCCACCGCCCTGGCGCAAGGCTCGGAAGAGGCCCTGGGGTTGCTCTGCCAGGCCTTGAGCGAGGGAGGAGGAGCAGGAGACCAAGGAGGCGGCTGGCGAAGCAGCCCCAAAGGTGCTTCGCCCCCCCCCCCCCGCGCTTTCGCTAGCCATCGGGACAAGGCGAGGCCCCGTCCTGATGGCTGGAGTAGGCCAGGCTGGGCCCAGGGAGGGGGCGGGAGAAGCGGCCCCAAAGGTGCTTTGCCCGGCGCCCCCTTGCCTTCTCCAGCCATCGGGACGAGGCGAGGCCCCGTCTCGATGGCGGGAGTAGGCACGGCTGGCCCCAGGGAGGGGGCGGGAGAAGCGGCCCCAAAGGTGCTTTGCCCGCCCCCTCGCTTCTCCAGCCATCGGGATGAGGCGAGGCCCCGTCCCGATGGCTGGAGAAGGCCAGGCTGGGCCGAGGCAGGCGGCAGGAGAAGCAGCCCCTTCTGCCTTCAAGACAAGGCAGTTGGCAAGCGGAGTGTCCCCAAGGCGCGCTTTTGCCTGCAAGCGCCTCCTCTCAATTCCCCGCCACCTTGTGGGAAGAAGAGGCGGAGCTGACCCAGGCTGGCTGTTTGGCTGGCAGAGGGGGACGACAGCCATTTTGAGGAAGTGGAGGGGGCGGGGCCAAGGGAAGTGGCCTCGCGACCCCTCAGAAATGACCTGGCGACCCCTCTGGGGGTCACGACCCCCAGGTTGAGAACCACTGTCTTAGATGGTTGACCTTACAGGGTTAAAGGAGTACCATCTGCCTGGGTTTGAAATCAGAGTTTTCCTTCTCCTAGGATGGTTGACAAAAGGCTAGAGAGCCCATCCCACCCTTTGAAGCTCTTTGTCAGATCCTTCGGTTGTGACCTGTCTGGCATGGGAGGCCCTACCAGTGGCTATTATGCCACCGCCAGCATAGCTCACAACTACATAAGGGTACGCAAGCCTCTCCTCCACAACACGGGGGCGCCAACGGAGAGGCTATATTGTGTATATAAGTAATAAACCTGTCATATGACATCATATTTGAAATTTCAACAACAATAACATAATACTTTGTGTATTTTATCCTGCACCTACCAGGAAGGGACAGAATAAACCCACTAATAAATTAATTTACTACAAACCAGGGTTCTTCTGGTTTGTGGCGAATTAATTTGGGTTTGCCCAGGACACCATCTGGACAGCCCCCTTTTTATTGCGGGAACTCCCACATTAGAAGGGGTGTCTGGATGTGCTCTGAGAGAGTTTAATTTGCCCACGGTCACCCAATGTGTTTCCATGGCCTAGTGAGGGATTTGAACCTTGGTCTCCAGAGTTGTAATCCAATCATCAATTATATCATACATTACTATATTATATACCATAAATTAGTGTATTATAGCACACTTGAATGTTAAAATAAATATGGAATACATGATTGCAATGTGGAATGCAGAATGGATTAGGGCATCACATATTCAAAAGCATTGCAGAAACAACCTCTGCTTCAGTCCACATTAGAAAATAAGTCAAACAAGGGAAATGTATATATGTGTAAATCATTAAAAGTACACCAGCTCTAATCTTTACCACTTCAGTTGTTGACACTAGGCTTGGCATTGTGGTTAGATTTTTTTGTATCAGCAGCACACATCTCCCTCTTGGTGCCTAATGATCCTCATGTTTCTTGGGATATGAGAGATTTCTCATGGAAAGGTTTTTAAAATATGCTATTTGCCTAATTTTATGAAGATCAAACCAACAGCAAATGAAACAGCCAAACTGACAACTGCCCCATTATCTTTGCAGAACAAGTAACTGAGAGCTAAATGTAGCATGCCCTGTTTACAGGAATTCGCTGCAGGGACATTAAATCTTTCTTCATAAGATTTGCTTTCCAGCATTTGGACCATCTTTGCTGCCTCTTTTATAGCTCTTTCCATGCTTCTTAAATGTTCCTGCTACAAACAAGACCTAGGAAATATTGCAAATATTGTTGGGTGCATTGTGGCGTCCCAGCCTAGTGTGGTGTTCCAGCCAGCCAGACAGAGGTGCTCGGGGTCCCAGCCAGATACAAGTCTGAGGAGGGATGGATGACAGGTGGCCAGATGGGTATGGGTCTGCAGATGAAGAGTTATCCAGGTGGGATGGGTATGGGTCTGCAGATGAAGAGTTATCCTGGGATGATGGCTGGCTACATGGGTATGCTACTGCAGATGAGAATATTGATGACTCCTCCATGGAAGTCAGTTCTGAGTTGGACTGTGAGAGGCCTAGTGACCTTGATTCTCACGAGAGCTTCTTTACTCCCTTGCCAGATTAGCATTCCGAGGATATGGAAGTTAAGGAAGATCGAGTTTCTCAGGACAAGAGCTCTGCACCTGGGGCCGCTAATGAGGAGGAATTTGACAGGAGAGCCAGTATCAGATCCTCCCAAAAAGATTGGAATTTGAGAAAGGGGGTACATTGGTCACATAGAAAGTAATTTCCTTTATTAGATTGTGCCTTTATTAGATTGTGCCCGGGTTATTCTAGTCAGACCTGAAGCTACGTTCAGCTTGGAAAGTCTCAAGTTCAAGTCTCCATGTTCCCAAAGATCACAGGAGTGGTTTGCCTCAAGTCTCACGTTGACCGCAGGGGCGGTTTGCCTTGTCTTTGGACCTTTGTTTTCCTTTGGGATTTAAGCCAATTGGGCTTGCAGCTCAAGAACTTTTTGGACTATTTTGATTGCTTTATTTTTACATCTTGGACTATCCTTTATTCTAAATAAAAGTACACTTTATTGTATCTGCCTGGTGTGTGTGATCTAAGGGGGACTGCCAGCGTTCTGAGGTGCAACATGCATGTACTCTGTGGGTTAGAACATTCTTCTTATGGTCTCTGGATCCCCAATTAGAGTGCTCCACTGGAAAAATGGTGCTTTAGTGAGTGGAAGGAGCCTTGACTTGATGTTGTGTACTCCTCTTCTCCTTTTGGGGATTTGGGGCAAAGCGTTGAGGAGGAAAGAGGACAAGGAAAACATAGTGCTGGTTCCTATGTTTCAGGAACGTTGAAGGGCAAAAGAAGAAAGGAGGTCAGCTAGAATTGCTGCAAGGATGCCCTAGGAATGCTTGTGCTGGGAGGTGAAGGCTATAAATCAGCAGTAAAGCAAGTGATCAATGCTGGCAGCAACCGTTCTACTTAGTGCTTCTGTGCTCCGCGTTTCTTGCTTGCAGCTCCAGTGTCTGCAAAGTGAATCACAAAGACTTTTTGCCAAAGACTTTTGTTTCATGTCTGATGTAAGACTTTTGGTTTTGGGATTTACCTTCTGTTCCTTTGCTGCTGTTTGTTACATTATTACCATTTTGCTGAAGTAAAGCTTTTTTTAGTTGCTTCAACCCTTGTAGTAAGGCTGTTTCTAGGGCAAAACAGGACACTTTGGTAAAATATTTTACTTTGGGGGTGATAGTGGTGGGGAAACATTAAAATGCATTTTATTTAGTGAATCAGAATCAGTCCCTAGCCTAGATCCAGAATGTACCTCCCTCTATGAAGCATCTAAGAGATTAAGATTGTCTTGGGACGCCCTGCTCTTGGTCCCACCTCTTTTGCAGATGCAGGTTGGTGGGGGCGAGAGACAGCGCCTTCTAAGTAGTGGCCCCTCACCTATGGAACGTTCTCCTCAGCAAAATTAAAGCAGCCCCTCTCCCTCCTGACCTTCAGGAAGAAAGTAAAAACATGGTTATGGGGCCAAGCTTTTGGATAGAAGTACAATATGAGAATATGGAATAGTGATATGACAAATGGAATGGCTTTGGATTATGATTTTGGACAGCATGATTTTGCTAATTGGTTTTAATATTGAGATGTTTTAACTTTTTTGGTTTTAAAGTAGTTTATTTTATTGTCTGTATGCTTATGGCATCAAATTACTGCCTATCTGCAAGGCCACTCTGAGTCCCCTTTGGGTTGAGAAGGGTGGGATATAAATGTAGTACATAAATATACATAAATAATTATGATCAGCATAATGTAGTGATTCTGGGCTTATGCCATTTAGCCCAGCATTTATATTTGTGCAAGCAATGGGACTCAATACTTGTTTTTATAAAATACCCAGAAGCTGAAAATTGTGAGTGGCGGTCTGCAATATATTGCAGGCTCCACGATGCTTCCGCTCACAAAACTATGGCCTTCAGATATTTGTAGTGTAATCAGACATCATGGAGTCTTAGAATAGTAGCATGGGAAGGGCCACAAGGACTGCCTACTACAACCTCTTGCAATTCAGGAATGCACAGTTAAATCACTCTGGAAAGATGGTAGTGTTTAAAGACCTCCAAAGAACAAGAGTATGCCACCCTTTGAGGAAGTCCATTCCTATGTCAATAAATATATTTTCCCCATGTTTAGGTGGAATCTCTTTTAATTAAACCCACTGGTTCATGTTCTAGTCTTTGTACCAGTAGAAAACAAGCCTGGTCCATCTTCCCCATGACATCCCATCACTTATTCAAAGATAGCTGCTACCATGTCATCTCTCAGATTTCACTGTGGTTCTTCATCTTCCTTGAAAAAAAGACCTCTTTGTCCCCATTCCATCTTTGCTACCAGTGGCAGCCAATGTCTCCTATGTCAGTGGAGTGATAAATTTAATCCAAGTTTTAATCTGAACTTTAAAGTCAAGGGGCTGAACAGTTCTGACAAAAGCAGCCTCATTTAAAGTTCAGACTACAACTCAGATTGGTTTCATTGACATGGAAGCCACCAGCCTCTACTACTTATCACATAGTGATGCCAGGACCGAAGCAGGCGTTGATCGTGAACTCTAGATAATATTTTCCTGCAGAGAACAAAGTCTGCTCTGAAATACCACAAGAACAATGAATTGGAGCCTCTCCAAGGAGGCTCGTGGTTTGCCAGGGGGCAGAGATAAGACATGTGGCCGAATCTTCATCCTTCATCTTCTCATCTGCTCTTCCCTTTTCTCCCTCTGTCGCTCTTTTTCACCATTTCTCCTCCAGCCTACTTCATGACTTTGTTCTCTGTCAAAAGGCACAGTGTCGAGGAGAAGCTGCCGCTCTTTTGTGCCCGAGATTTGAATTTGACCCCCTGCAACCTTAAAAAACAAATCAATACTTTCAGGGAGAAGCAGTGGGCGCTGCTTTCCAAGGCTCGCTCACAGCAGCAGAACAGGGCTTTTAGACAGATGTTATCTGGTTCGGAGACTTCTGAATACTTGAGTGAGGTTGGGTTTGTTCATTGGGGCCGTCTGTTTCTCTTTTCTTCTTTCTTTAGTTTTGCTTTCTTCCCTAGCAAAGTGTTCTCAGTGTATACTGTCCCTGTTTTCTTTAGGCAGCTCCAGAGAATCACGGTACCTTTAAATAAATAGTCCTGCTTCAGAAAATACATCAAATAAATACAGTGGCCTCCAAAGCCAGGCAGAAGGCTGGCAGGAGGGTTGGTGGAAACAGACTGCATTTACATTTAGAGATGCACTGGTGTGTGACAGAGGTCATCAGCTGATGGTACTACAGACCCTCAGTCAGAATGAAAAATATATGAAGCAGAGCGCATGG
This sequence comes from Anolis apletophallus, assembly GCA_030556195.1. NCBI lineage: Eukaryota > Metazoa > Chordata > Lepidosauria > Squamata > Anolidae > Anolis > Anolis apletophallus. The sequence continues at coordinate 22,795,569 of JARBWK010000006.1, forward strand.
CTTGGGGGTGGAAAGGGAAGTGGAAAGCAAGGCAAGCATTAATGATACCCCTTTGGATTTGGGCCTCTTTCCCCTCCTACGCCATTGAGACACTGCCACCAAATGTCTCGATTTAGCAGGGTCAGCTAAAATTATCCTGCTATCCTGCTTTCTTCAGCTTCTTTGAAAATGTCCCAGTTTCTTTCTCCTTCTCCCACTTTCCTCTCTTTGTCCTCAGTTTACTTCAGTGGCTGAACATTAAATACAAAGTACAGAAATGGTTTGCACTAAATTAACTAATCACACAAAGAGGAGAGGAGGGTGCGGACAATGTTTACTCTTTCCAGAAGGTGCAGGCAAAGCAAATGGCTGCAGATGCTCCTAGCTTTTGTGTTCTTCCTCATCAATAACTTTTGTCACTTTGATCACACTCTGATGTTGTTTGTCTGCACAAGTCCTAATTTTCATTTGTGAAATGCTAACAACTGTTTGTTTCTTTCCAGAGAAACGCTCCTTATTTATGACTTTAGATTATTTTGCACCCAGGCCTTCTTCCCAAAAGCAAAGAACCAGAGGCAACTATGGGTGCATCTACACTGTAAAAGAAATACAATTTTGCATCACTTTAACTGCCATGGCTCAATATCCTGAGAATTGTAATCTGTTCAGGCACCAGGACTCTTTGGCAGAGAAGGCGAAATACCTTGCAAAACTACAACTCCCAGGATTCCATAGCATTGAGCCATGGCAATTAAATTGCATTAATGTTTCATGCAAATAACAATATAAATCCTTCATATGAAGAAAACCAAATTCCTATGTGAAGGATTCTGGTCTAGCCTAGTCCTGGCTTGATAGCTTTCAATGTGTCAGGAATCTGGGATGGATAGATGGTGGAAGGTAGGGCATATACTGTGTTCCCTAAGGGCACCAGTTCTGTAGGCTGTATTTCAGATGAAGGAATTGGCAAGATGACCTCTGTATTTCTGTGTATTCCTTGCTCGATGAAATCCATGGGGCTGGAGGGCACATACACACAGGTAGGTAGAAGAGCGTTGCTGCCCATGAGCTCCAATCTGCAGTCTGGAGTGGTCCAATCCAATCCTAGATTTGCTATGTCACCTGCCATTTTCAAGAAGTAGCCTCAGACTCAATGCTTTAATTTTTAATGAGCGGTTTTCATTGCTGAAGAAAAGATCCATAACAATTTAGGTATTCTCAAGGCTCATCATGCTGGTCTGCTGAACATTTAGTGGTCAGAAGCAGGTGCAAGCTTCAAAGTGATCCAATTGTAGCAAAAACCAGTGACTCCAAAATAGGTCAAGCAGAGGATTATCTCCTGGCCAGAGAATATGAATAAGTAATTCCAATTCCAAGCAGTATATACCTTTGTTCCCCTTTGCTGTTGTTGTTTGCCTTCAAGTCAACTAAACCTATTGTAGGGTTTACTTGGAAAGATGTATTTCCTACCTCTTGGACTGAGAAACAATGACTTGCCCAAGTGGGTTTCCATGGCTGAGTGGGATTTGAACCCTGGTGTACCACAGTCTTAATCCAACCTTCAAATCACACCAGTTCCCCAAATCACTTTGAAAACGTGACAAAATCATAAGGGCTGTTCTTCCTTGAAATGTTGTTAATTTCAGATATAATATCCTTACCTATGGCATCAGTGATGAAAACTAACCAAACATACATACACTGTAAATTAAGAATTTGGAAAAACTACATTTGTGGGCTGATCCTTACAGATAATAGAGTAGTAGACCTAGGGAATTAACTGTTGTGTGTGTGTGTGTGTCAGGAGCAACTTGAGAAACTGCAAGTTGCTTCTGGTGTGAGAGAATTGGCCATATGCAAGGACGTCGCTCAGGGAATGCCTGGATGTTTAACCATCCTTGTGGGAAGCTTCTCTCATGTCCCCGCATGGGGAGCTGGAGATGACGGAGGGAGCTCAACCTGCTGCCCCAGATTTGAACCTGCAAACACAAGGGTTTAACCCATTGCATCACTGGGGGCTTTAATTGTTAAACACATATATACAGTACGTCTAACTGATTGCATACATCTATTTGGAATTCCCAAGAGCATTCAGGTCATACTAGATGAAAGACTTCAGGAATTGCCAAGCAGAAGTAATTCTAAGCATGGGAAACTTTTCATCTCCTAAATATACGTGAACCGGTGCTGAGCATTCTGTCTGTTCACGATCACTACTCACATGATTTTGGAAAAGGAACTCCTCCTAAACCTCAATTTTATAAATTTTTTGCATCATTTGAGCAATGCTGCATCACCACTGTCATCTTGGGTCCTTTGTATCTCATAGAACAGGGCTGTCCAACTGGCGGCCCTGGGGCCATACACGCCCCCCCAGCCCCTTTCCTACGGCCCCCTCATCTTTTTAAAATAAAAAATAAAAATAGAAAAATAAATTAAATTTAATTTTTTAAAAAAATTACCCACTTCCGGGTTTCGGAGGAAGTCTCGCGAGACTACGCCAGCCATGTGGGATTTCGATAATGCAGGCGTAGTCGAAATCCTGAGTGGGCGGCACTCCCTCCTCCTCTTCCTCCTCCTGGCCACTTCCACTTCCGGGGCTGTGAGGGGAGGCCATGCCGCTGGACCACTGCTGCGTGCCAGGCCCAGAGGAGTCACAGAGGAGCTGCTGCTCATGGCCGGCGGGGGCGAGCAGGAGGAGAAGAAGCCTGGGAGGGACCCTTCCGCGTTGCAGCCCCTCTTCGCGCGGGTCTCGCTGCTGAGCCAGGCCAAGGGCTCGGCCTTCGTGGAGCTCTCGGGTGGCACGAAGGTCTTGTGCGCCGTGTACGGGCCCCGCGAGGCCGCTGGAGGAGGAGGAGGGGCAGTGGCGACGGGCGAGGCGCGGGGCCGGCTGGTGTGCGAGTTCCACCGTGTGCCTTTCTCCTCACGCGGGGCCCGGAGGCAGCCCTCGGAGCGGGATCCGACGCTGGCGCAGGCCTTGCAGGAGGCGCTCTCGGCCGCTGTGCGACTAGGCCACTACCCACGGGCCCAGCTGGAAGTCAGTGCCCTGCTGCTTGAGGACGGTGGGTCTGTGCTCCTGGATCCGTTTGGGAAGGTAGGCTGAAGCAGGGGGCTCCCTTTGTTATTAGTAATATATTTAATTGTATACTTTGCCCCTTATGTATTCCATCCATCCATCCATCTCCCTTTTTTATTAGTAACTAGCTGAGGACCCAGCGGTGCCCGGGTTATTTGAGGAAGGCATTGTGTGCCAAGGTTGATTCCTATTAGATGTTTATGGGCTTCTGTGTGCCCATAATCAGTTTGGTCCTGATTCGTCATTGGTGTGGGCCACAGTGCTCTAAGGAAGTGAATTGTAGTACTGCAAGTCCCATCATCTATGGTCCATCCTCCCTCAAACTGCACCAGGATGTAGAGTGGGTTATGGGGGCTCTCTGTGCCAAATTTGGTCTTTATCAGTCTTTGTTGGGGGCCACAGTGGTCTCTGGGAACAGAAGGGTTGGAAAGTACTCCAAGTCCCATCATCCATGTCCATGCGCCTCCCCCAACCTCACCAGGATGTGAAGGCAGTCATGGGGGTTATGTGTGCCAAGTTTGGTCTTGATCAGTCATAGGATGAGGGTCGCAGCGGTCTCGGGAAGTGAGTGGAGGTACTTCAAGCCCCATCATCCATGCTCTGCTCTTCTCCAAACTGCACCAGGACATAGAGTGGGTCATGGGGGCTCTGTGTACCATGTTTGATATTTATCGGTCTTTGTTGGGGGCCACAATGGTTTTTGGGAAGCAAAGCGCTTGGAAGTACTACAAATCCCATAATCCGTGGTCCATCTTTCCCAAACTGCACCAGGACGTAAAGCGCATCATGGGGGTTATGTGTGCCAAGTTTGGTTCAGGTCCGGCTGAGGCCTAGTCAGGAGAATCAAGTTGAGGAAGCCTTACTGTCAATTCAGGCTGAGGGCTAGTTTTTAAAATCAGCTGAAGGAAGCCTTTTTGTAAAGAACTCTGTCTTGCACCTTTGAGATTTGGGATGTTGGAATGCTGGCCAATCCATGGTCCATCCTCTGCACCAAGACGTAAGTGGGTCTTGGGGGTTCTGTGTGCCAAGTTTGGTTTTGTTGTCTCATTGTTGGGGGCTGCAAAGTGTTTTGGACTTAAACTCCCACCATGCCTGACTGGCTCAGGCCTTTTCCTTACCTCCCTCTGGCACTTTTGAGTCTCGGAATGTTCATGTTGGCTGGCCAATGGGAGTTGTTTATGCAAATAACCCCACAGTGGGAGCCAATCCGAAAGATGCCACATTTCCTTCCGCCCTCTGCCCCTCCGCCCTCCGGACGCATACAAACATACATACATACAAACATTCCGCTTTATTAAGGTATACAGATATATTTAATTGTATATTTTGCCCCATATTCTTTTATAATCATTCTGTTCCATTGTTTTATTTATTTATTTTATAATTAAAAATGCAACTAGTAATTTGTGGGCGGAGCCGGGGGCGGGGAGGGGGCGGAGCTGGGGAGGGGCGTGGGTGGGGAGGGGGCGGAGCCGGGGCTTGGCTCCCCAGGTGATCAGTAACCGGAATTCTGGCCACAGGTCCGGTAGAAGTTGGACAGTCCTGTCATAGAAGACTGATGAGGATAAAAGAAGAGAGAGATGAAGGCTGACATGCTACACCCACCCCCCTCCCCCCAAGCCACCTAGATGTTCTCACCTAGATATTCTCTAGACAGCCTCCAACTCCCAGAAACCCTAACAGCTGGTAAACTGGGAATTCTGGGAGTTGTAGGCCAAAACACCTGGGGACCCACAGGTTGAGAACCACTGGTCTAGATATTCTCTTGGGACTAGCCCCAGAGAAGGCCTGGAGACCATCCGCACCCCCAAACTTCAGACCCCTTAGAAAAGTAATAAAAAATTACCTGTCCTCCATTACTAGCCTTGGCTGGATCTCCCAGCATGTAGAAATGATGCGCCAGGAGACCGAGGGGGAGAGAAAGCACCTCTCCCCCACTCTCCTGGCACATCATTTCTACGCACCGGGAGAGCCGTTCAAAGCCTGTAATGGAGGGTGGTCAGTTTTCATTACTTTTCTAAGGGGTCTGGAGTTTGGGGGTGTGGAGGGTCTCCAGACCTTCTCTGGGGCTAGTCCCAAGATAATATCTAGACACCCACCCCAGAAAGCATGCGCTTTCTCGGATGGGTGTGGACTGGCTCCTAGGAAAATCTGCATTTTTAAAACATGGATTTTTCTAGGACCAGGGACTGTCTGGATCTGCCCTTCACAATTCATACAGGAAACTATTGATCCAATCTGTGAAAAACCAAATCTACAAATACCAAACCCACAAATGTGGAGGGCAGACTACATTTCCAAGAGTCGTTGCTTTTTCTCGAATTGTCTTCCCCTTGTTTTAATCTTGGTAAATTTAGTACCAGTGTCATATCGCTTGTTCTTTTTGGCCTTTCCCCCCACCTCATCAATCTTAGTAGCAATGTCTCAGGGAGCATCCAGACAGATTAAAAAGACTAGAAATGTCAGATGTTATTCTGGTTCTTTCCTATTTTATGTTGGTGATCCACTTACATTTTTAATCCCAAAATGTTTTCAGTCAGCTCCAGGTATATTCAGAGACTTTTTACACCAGTTCTCCAGTTTGGTTTATTTCAACTTAACAAAACCTGGGACTTTTCAATCAGTTTGGATGCACCCTCACTACATCCTTTCCCTTCCTTCCTTCTCTAAAAATATTTATTGTACAATAACTTAAGATTGGTCCCTCTCATTTTGCTTCTTAGAAGTCTCCTATCCTAAATTTGGCTTGTGAAATGCTCTATCAGATTTTGAAGCATATAACATGATTTTCCGAAGTTGTGTGAATGGTCCTCTGGTTATTTCTAGTGAGTTTCTCCAATTTGAAATTTCAGCTTCAAGCCTAACACTGCAACTTTCACAGTAAAATACTCAGATTTTCAACACCTAACACAATCCTTTTGAAGATCTGGGATTGACACAGACAAACATGTAGATCATTTACAACCCTTTGAGTCTTGTAAATTAGCAGAAATGTGCTCTGCACTGACTCCAAAATAGGTCAAGCAGAGGATTATCTCCTGGCCAGAGAATATTACTGGATGGTTGCGTGCCAGCAAGTTGAGGGTGAATCCAGTGAAGACGGAGATCAAATGGCTGGGCCACCCGGGCAGTGGGGATGTCCAGCTGCCTACCCTGGATGGCGTGGCATTGTGCCCGTCTTCATTGTTAAAGAGTCTTGGAGTCCAGTTGGACCCTCTGCTGACAATGGAGGCTCAGTCTCCACTGTGAGCAGAGCCGCATTTTTTCATCTGCGACAGGCTGGGCGATTGGCGCCCTATTTGTCTAGGAGCGACCTGGCTACGGTGATCCAAGCCACGGTCATCTCAAGGCTAGATTACTGTAATGCCTTCTACATGGGCCTACCCATGTCGGTGGTCTGGTAGCTCAGGCTGGGGCAGAATGCTGCTGTCCAACTTCTTGCCAGGGCGCAAGAAGTTTTCCTGGTTTTAGAGTGTTGTTCTTTATTTACTGTCCTGATTTTAGAGTTTTTAAAATACTGGTAGCCAGATTTTGTGCATTTTCATGGTTTCTTCCTTTATGTTGAAATTGCCCACATACTTGTGGATTTCAGTTGCTTCTCTGTGTAGTCTGACATGGTGGTTGTTAGAACGGTCCAGCATTTCTGAGTTCTCGAGTAATATGCTGTGTCCAGGTTGGTTCATCAGATGCTCTGCTATGGCTGACTTCTCTGGTTGAGTTAGTCTGCAGTGTCTTTCATGTTCCTTGATTCATGTCTGAGTTTTGCTGCATTTGGTGGCCCCTATGTAGACTTGACGACAGCTGCATGATATACGGTAGACTCCTGCAGAGGTGAGAGGATCCCTCTTGTGCTTTGCTGAATGTAGCATTTGTCAGATTTTTAAAAAGTGGGTCTGTAGATAGTTTGTACATTGTGTGTCTTCAACAGCCTCCCTATGCGGTCAGTGGATCCTTTGATGTATGGTAAAAATATTTTTCCTCTGGGTGGATCTTTTTTCTTTACTCTTTTCTCTCATGGCTTATTCTTGGTCAGCTCTTCTGATGTCTGTGGTGGAATATGCATTGGCTCATTGACCTAAACAGGGTTCTACAGGCCAATGGATACTCCACCACAGACATCAGAAGAATTCCAGAAAGGAAACAATCAGGGCTAGCTAACACCTCCCAACAAAGGATTCCCTCAGGCAGAAGGCAGGCTTTGAAGCTGCAAGGCCAATTGATGTTAATCCAGCTGGCCAACTGCAACATTCACACTTGCCTCCAACAGAAGAGAGGTCTTCCTTCCACCCTGCACATTCCACAGATGTATAAACCTCACTTGCCTAGTTTCCAACAGACCTCTAAGGATACCTTATGGAACATGGCCATACATCCTGGTAAACTCAGCAACCCAATTTGTACTCATTGAGAGGAGATGAGTGGGGAGAAATCTTTCTTTTCCCAGTAGGCTCAGACAAAAGCAAACGGCTGAAGCCTTGTCTAGCTTGTGTTTGCCATCTTGACTGTGCTCTAATATTGCTTGGCCACAGATGTCCTAGCTTCCACTTGTGAAATGTTGGAGGGTATGTGTTAGCAAGAAACAATTAGGTGGAAGTCTATAGCTATGGCATAGATAGAGCCTGGCCCTTTGCTACAGTTCTGAAGGTGCATCTATTCAGAACGATTCCAGCCAGTGAGATTAATCATTATAAGTACATCCCCCTCTTGTAATGCTTTTAGGTCCTGAAAGTTGCTAGGAGTCCAAGGACAAAGGTTACCAGGAGGTTGAAAGATAAAGTACAAAGATATGTTTACCATCCCACAGGGTTTTGGTGACAAAGCAGATGGGCTAATAGGAACAAAGATAAGACTAATAAAAGTATTAATGAAACCTAAGGGACTGTGGACATTTAATTTGGGTCTCACCATGTGTTTCTTTTAAAGAAAAAAAATGAACCCATTTGACTTGATTGGTTGTTACACTCAAACAGAAGGGGACGTTGAACTCGCTGTGTTCCGGCATTCATCTTTTTTGAAGCAGAATCCAAAAGCTTGTGCATTCAGGCAAATTGCAGTAAAATGAGAGATACATCCAGCTGACATGTGATCACCAATTTTAACAAGACCATTTTCTTAGCTGAAAGCATGGTTAATGTCAACACTATTAATTGAGTTTGTATAATTCCTAATTGTATTTAGCTTATTTCCAGCATTGAATTAGGTATAGTATAAGCCAGTGTTTCCCAACCTTTTTTGAGCCGCGGCACACATTTTACATTTGCAAAATCCTGGGGCACACCACCAACCAAAATGATACAAAATGACACTCTCACACAGTAATACATATAGTTAATATGTTTTTAAAATGTATTTATACACTCAGTGTGAAACCTGGGCCTGTTTCGATGAACTCAACATAGATATCCTGGCAGGAATGGCAGAAAGACACAAACTTCCCACATGGAACTCCCATAACCAAGAGAAAATACTATAAGAGTTTGGTGGGCATTGACCTTGAGTTTTGGAGTTGTAGTTCACCTATATCCAGAGAGCACTGTGGACTCAAACAATGTTGGATCAGGACCAAACTTGACATGAATACTCAATATGCCCAAATATGAATGCAGATGGAGTTAAGGGGAAATTGACCTTGACATTTGGGAGTTGTAGTTGCTGGGATTTATAGTTCCTCTACAATCAAAGAGCATTCTGAACCCCACCAATGATAGACCTGGGCCAATCTTCCCACACAGAACCCCCAGGAGGCAAGAGGAGGTCTCTACTTGGGGAAAGGGAGGCGGGCCTTCCCAATGCATGGAGAGGGAGAGACCAAGTAAACAACGGGTGGGGAGGGGGGTGTTTGTAATTTTGTGTCTTTATCGAGGTAGGTTTCTTAGGGTTTTTATACTTCAACACACTAGACTCTCCGCCCCCTTTCCTGGAGGTTCCAATTTCCCATGGCACACCTGATGATCGCTCACTGGGAAACACTGGTATAAGCCTCACATCACACTATGGGAGGGACCCCTGGTGGTGCAATGAGTTGATCCCTTGTGCCGGCTGGATTGCTGACTGGCAGGTTAACGGTTAGAATCTGGGGAGAGCAGGTTGAGCTCCCTCTGTCAGCTCCAGCTCCCCATGCGGGGACATGAGAGAATCCACTCACAAGGATGAGAAAACCTCAAACATCCAGGTGTCCCCCTCAGGAACGTCCTTGCAGACAGCCAACTCTCTCACACCAGAAGTGACTTTCTCAAGTTGCTCTTGACATGAAAAAACTCTATGGGAAGGTTTGGTATAGCCTCTTTTCCATCCCATTGTGTACCATTCAGCACTTTGCCAGCTGTCAGATTAGGACTGTTGCACATTTTCTAATAAGATTTACCATGTAAAACAGAACTTTCCAAACATTTCATGTTGGTGACACACTTTTTTAGACATGCATTATTTCACAACACAGTAATTCAGTTATACCAGCAAACCATGGGTTAAACCAACCCCTTATAAGAGATACATACATACATTGTAATAATGAAATGTATGGGGACACAATGTATCTCATGAGAACCTTTCATTCATATTTTAATATCTATGATTTGTAAGGTACTAACATACATTTCCAAGATTTTTCTCATTTCTCGTTATGTTGGTGCAACCACCTACACATTGCAGTTTGAAAAGCTCTGATATAAAATATTGAAGTCTACAATACTTTCAGTCAGGTTTGAGGCATTGCCTTTACTACCAGATTTTCCATTCAATGTATTTATTACAAACTACCAGTGTGTGTCAACCTCATGGCTACAGCTTCCTTGACTAAATCCATCTATCAGTTGGGCAGTCCCCTTCTTTTTTGCCACCTTCAACTTTGCCAAGCATCTTTTCAAAGGAGTCCTACTGCCTCATGAAATGTTCTAAGTATGGCCACCTCAGTTTACTCATTAGGGATTCACTCCCAAGGAAACATGCCGAAAAAGCACAGTGTGACTAATTTCACAGAATTATTTCACCATAGATTACAGGGTCAATTCCAAAAGTGTTGGATCAAACTACTATCACTTTACTTCTAGGGAGCCTGCTATAGACTGGGCTACATGGACATGAGGACAAATTGATCTTCCATCCCCATCTCTTTACAAGCGAGACTCTCGATCTGCATGTTAATACCACTGGCAAGTTTATTTTTTATGTTTGGGGAAAAAATTGGACTAGAATGCCCAGAATTTTTTGGCCAGGTCATCTGGACAGTTCTGGGAACTGTAGTCCTAAAATTAAATTTCCTGAGCCTTGTTTCAGGGCCATGATAACTATCCTTCTCTTTGTCTCAGAGAGGCAATATCAATGCAGTAGTTCTGCCATAATTTCAGTGTCTGGTATAACATGAAAACCGTAAGTGTTTGGAAAGTCTCTGATGGCAAAGGCCCATTAAAGAACCGTTTTAGATTCCTGGAATTAGTGATAGTTAGATTAAGAAATGCAGCTCTGGAATTAGCAGAAATGTCTAACTATGCCAAGGTAAGGGACAAAATATCACAGTAATTATTCCCTGGGGGATCAAGAAAAAACAAGACAGAGGAAATGACTAAGCGTCTGCATGCCATTAAAACAAGAGCATGGAACTGCTTGGATTAATTGTGAGCACTCTAATGTCGAGGCAAGCTTTTAAATGGGAGAGGATTCTGCCTTCCAGAGGGCATACTGATGAGAATCAGTTTAACGCAAGCAGAGGTTTTCTGTTCAAAGGCAAAAAGAAGAAGAAGACCCCAAGTGGTAGGTGAGCTGGAAATTGAAAAACTCATTGGGGGAAAGCCCATGTCATTTTGCCCACTGAGACAAAAGACAAAATGGATCACAAATGGAACTCATTCACACCACTACACCTTAGGGTGGCAATTTAACCTCAGCAGACTAAAAGCCAAAACCAAGGTCACAACAACATCTGTTATAGAACTCCAATATGCTGATGATAATGTAGTCTATGTGCAATCAGAAGAAGACCTACATGCCACTCTAAACACCTTTGCAGAAGCATACAAGAAACTCGGCCTCTCACTGAACATCAAGAAAACCAAAGTGCTCTTCCAGCAGTCATCAGCCAATCCCTCTCCAATGCCAGAAATACAGCTTAATGGTGTAACATTTAGGCATGGTTTAGAATCCTAAAATGGCGATTCTTATATCAAAGGGGGGGGGGGGGCCCCCCTCGCTCCTCGCTGCCTCTCTCTCTCTCACCCCGATCCTGAGGGAGCGAGGGCCCAAGTTTGCCCAGGCTGAGAGGAAAAGGAAGAGGCCTGAGGCTGTGAGGAATGGTGGGAGTTGAAGTCCAAAACACGTACCTGGAGGGCTGAAGCTGGCCGCTGCGATGGGGCATGGCAGAGCAACGGGGAAGAGAAGCATCTGAGAAAGCGCAGGGAGAGAGAGGAGGAGAAGTGTGTGTGTGTGTGTGTGTGTGTGAAGCAGGCCCCTGCGATGGGGCATGGCAGCAGAGCAACGGGGAAGAGAAGGAGGGGGGGGAAGCCTGGAGGACTACACTTTCCAGAATGCATTGCCTAGCCTACCTAGCAGCAGCGTCACTTCCAGTTCCTCATAGAAATGCGGGAAAAAGAAGAAGCTGAATAAAGGCGGGAAGGAAATGAGGGAGAGAAGACAGGGAGAAGTGAGTAGTACAATAATTAATTAATTAATACTTAAGAATTTCTTACGATCATAACGCAAATTGTTGGCCTCAAGGACCGTAAAAGGAAGTCTACTTCCGGGATCGCGGCAGCAATACGTAAAACCTCAAAAGTCCCATTACATACGAATTTCTTACGAATCCTTTTAATTTCCGTTTCATTTTTCTCATGCCTAGTAACATTAGAAAATGTTGACTATTTCTGCTACTTTGGCAGCTACCTCGCCACAAAAGTCAACATTGAAACTGAAATACAACCCTGCCTGAGCTCTGTGAGGGCAGCATTTTCCTAATGATGCAGAGGGTGTTTGGGGATCAGGACATCCGTAGAGAGACCAAGGTGCTTGTTTATAAAGCTATTGTCCTCCCAGCCCAGCTATATGCCTACAAAATGTGGACTGTCTACACACGTAACACTCAACTCCTGGAACAATTCCATCAGCACTGCCTTTGAAAAATCCTGCAAATCTCTTGGGAAGACAGGCGGACAAATGTCAGAGTGCTGGAAGAAGCAAAGACCAGCAGCCTTGAAGCGATGCTCCTCTGCCATCAACTCCGTTGGACTGGCCATGTTGACCAAATGCCCAATTAACATCTCCCAAAGCAGTTACTATACTCCCAACTCAAGAACGGGAAAAGAGATTTAAAGATGGGCTTAAAGCCAACCTTAAAAGCTGAGGCATAGACACAGAGAACTGGAAAACCCTTGAGCACTCTAACTGGAGGTCAGTTGTGACCATCAGTGCTGCAGAATTCTAAGAGGCATGAATGGTGGGTGAAAGTGAGAAATGTGCCAAGAGGAAGATGTGTCAAGCCAACCCTGACCAGGACCGCCTTCTACCTGGAAACCAATGTTCTCACTGCGAGAGAACATGCGGATCAAGAATAGGGCTCCACAGATACCTACAGACCCACTGGCAAGACACCACATCTGAAAGACCATCATCTTCAAGCCACGAGGGATTGCCTAAGTAAGTAAATAAGGATGGCAAGTTGTCTTTAGTTTTTGGGGGAACTCAGTCCCTGGAACTGAATTTAGCTTTCTTTGGATACTCAACTCTACAGGCTTCCCTAGATGTCCAAATCCTTTACCCCAAGATACTACAGAACCATAAAGTCGAAAAATACCATCCAGTCCATAGGTTGTAACCAGCATTTTAAATTTTCTCAGAAATCCACTGGCAGCCAATGTTATTGTTGTCAAACAGCTTGTATTTCTTCCCTGAAATTGGTTTCGGTGAAGAGTAGGATTGCAGCATTTTGGACCATGATTGCAGCATTCACACTAGAAAATAAAATCATTATTAATCTGCTTTCACTGTCATGGTTTCAAGCTGTGGAATCCTGGGACTAGAAGTTTAGGGAGGGGCATGTAGAAATCTTAGTGAACTTAACAAACCACAAATCCCAGGATTCTGTAAAATGGAACCATAGCAGTTCAAGAGGAATCATAGTACAGTACTCCACTAGTGTAGTGCTCATGGTCCCTCCTTGAAAGTTTTGGATACTTTCTAGAAGCAGCCTCATATAGATCACAACTTCCATCTGTGTTGTGTTCCAAGATTTTGGCTAACTCTATTTTATAGAGGATTTTATTGCTGATTGCTCTGAAGACTGCTTCTTTCATTGCCTTTTTCTTAAGACGGGCTTCTTTGTGATTACTTTTTTCCTTTTTTTTTTTACAGAATTTTATTATATTGCTTGGTTATTGTTGCCATTGCCTTATCTCATCTGCTACCCAGAGAGGGTTGTGCTTTTAAAGGTGTTCCAAAATAATTTAAGACCAAAGATTAATGTTCGAAATTATAATTTATCATGATTTTGTAAGCATCAAAGAGAGGGGGGAAGGAAAGGAAGGGAGGAAGAATGATTTGATGCCTTCAAATTATTTCTTCGTTTTGGTGACCTAACATGACATTTTCTTAGCAGTATTTATACAGAGTATTTGCTTTCCTCTGGAGCTGAGAGAGTGCGATTTGCCCAAGATCAGAAACCTAGTGTGCATCAACACAAGAATTAATGCAGCTTGACACAATTTTAACAGTTATGGCTCAGTGTTTTGGAATAATGGGAGTTGTAGTTTTTCAGGGTCTTCTGCCTTATCTACTAAAGAGTGTTGCAGTCTCATTAAACTAGAAATCCCAAGATTTCATAGCATTGAGCCATTTCGTTTAAAGTAGTGCCAGATTTGCACTAATTCTATCATTTAGATAAGTGTTGCTCAACCTGGGGGTCATGAGGGTGTGTCAGAGGGGTCACCACAGACCATCAGAAAACAGTATTTTCTGTTGGTCATGGGGGCCATGTGGGAAGTTTGGTTCAATTCCATCATTGGTGGAGTTCAGAATGCTCTTTAATTGTAGGTTAAAAATAAATCCCAGCAACTACAACTCCCAAAAGATGAAATCAATCCTCCCCCAACCCCAACAGTATTCAAATTTGGGCATATCGGGTATTTGGGCCACATTTGATCCAGTGAATGAAAATATATCTTGCATATCCTTTATTTCATTATACTCATAACAGTAGCAAAATTACAGTTATGAAGTAGCAACGAAAATAATTTTATGGTTGGGGGTCACCTCAACAGGAGGAACTGTATTAAGGGGTCGCAGCATTAGGAAGGTTAAGAAACACTGGTTTAGATGTACCTTTTGTCCAACACTTGAACAATTAAACCATGGAGACTCCTAGTAGGAGAAATATTTCAAATATTTTTTTAAAAAACAGCAATATTTATATTTTCTTTCATAGTGTGTGGGCTCTAAGTGGGATGGTAATGTATTCTGAAAATGGGATCATGCACATTTTAAATAATAAGGCATGACAACAGAGCTATTCATTTTTTGATGCCATCCTGTTCCGCTAGGACATGTTGTAAATCTGGGGTACTGACCCATGTCTACACATTTACTAGATAGTCATTGACCAAAGATTTATTTATTAGCCTAGGCATGATTGATTTATTTGAGTTTTGTTTGAGCAAGTTAATTACGAACGATAACTTGCAAAGTATGCTTTGCAGCAGAGCAACGAAGCTACTTACCCATCCCTTTACTGTTTGGGGCAGTGATAACGTCACCATGTTGATAACATGCCGACTAGTGTCTGGATCAACATTTGGATCCCTTACCGGGAAAAGATTAAATGGTCAGGTCATTAATAATCTACTCGCTAAGGAGCCAGTGGTTTCAGCTGTATCAGGTGAGAAGAGATATTTCACTTCATGGGAAAGTCTAATATTTAAACTGGTGTTTAAATAAGGAAAAGCAAAGGAATGATGGAGCCTGGATCCCAGGGAGGGGGGGGGATTCCCACTGTATGTGATAAGAGTTCTGCAATTTCAAACTTTCAGGTTGATTTCTTTTCAATCAAATGCAAATATCAAGTGCATAAGGTTGGGGGAGAATAGAATTAGTCACACAGGAAAATGTTCAGACGAGTTCCCTTTCTTTCCTGCTTCTGCAAAAGTGATAGTTTTCTTTCTTGCTTGAGACTAACCTGCTTGTCACAATTACACTTGATTTTTTTTCCTGTCAGGAGAGACTTGAGAAATGGCAAGTTACTTCTGGTGTAAGAAAATTGGCCGCCTGTAAGGACGTTGCCCAGGGGATGCCCGGATGCTTTACCATCCTTATGGGAGGCATCTCTCATGTTCCTGCATGGGGTGCTGAAGCTAACAGAGGGAGCTCAACCCGCTCTTCTCGGATACGAGCCACTGACTTATTGGTCAGCACTCCTGCCACTGACTTATTGGTCCACCAGGAGCACTAGGACCCAATAGTATTTATTTCATTGCTGGCACTAAAATTGGGTTTAGAAATCCGTAATTAATGGGATTGATCGCTCCACCAGGAGCTCCTATTATACTTGATTGAAGTTAAAGATAATAATGATGATGTAGGACCACAATAGTATTTATTTCATTGTTCTCTGTATACAGATCTATCCACCTTCACACTCAATGGAAATCAGTAGTTAGAGAGGAGAGAGTTGCCTTCTGTCCCCTAACAGAGTAATAATTCAGAATAATGAGTAGTTTCATATAGACTGTTCTCAATGTATGATTCCGTAGGTTGGATCAATTGCAGTTAAAATAATAGTGTTTTTTTAAATGCAGTGTGAACGAGCGTCTGGATTTATTTATGTGTCAGAACAAAATCTGGCCACCAGTATTTTAAAAATCTAAAATCAGGACAGTAAATAATGAACAACACTCTGAAAACAGGGGAATTCCAGATATGAAACAATCAGGGCTAGCTAACACCTCCCAACAAAGAATCCCCCAGGCAGAAATCAGCCAAGCCTTGAAGCTGCAAGGCAATTAAATGCTAATAAAGGTGATGAATTACAAAATTCACACTTGCCTCCAACAGACAAGAGTTCTTTCTCCCACCCTGGACTTTCCACAGATAAATAAGCCTCCCTTGCTTAGTTTCCAATATACCTCAACCTCTGAGGATGGCTGCCATAGATGTGGGCAAAACATCAGGACAGAATGCTTCTGGAACTTGACCATACAGCCTGGAAAACTCACAGCAACCCAATTCTAGTCACTGACCGAAATAAAATTAATTCATTTTTTTTGGATTCCAACTCCCAGCATCCACAGGCACCAAGAACACTTGTGTATACTTTCCAACTCTATTGTCCCATTTTCAGCTGCTTTTAAAATGTCTCTGTTTCTCTCACTTCTGCCATTTCCCCCCTTTGTCCTCAGTTTATTTCAATCCCTGAAAGTGCAAAGGAGAAGGTGGAGCGGAATTGTGCCCTTCCCAGTAGCTTTTGTGTTCTTTCCCATTAATAAATCTTGTCATGTTGAGCCCCCTCCTCTGGTATTGCTTGGCCAAACATTTCCAGGTTTTCAGCTGTGGAATGTTGGAAGGTGTGTGTGTGTGTATTCAGTTTGTAGTCTTAAAAGGGCAATGTTTCCAAGCAATGATATACAGTCACATTCATCAGAGTATGGGGAACAGGATAACAATAAATGTGAGAAACCATGAATTTAAAATGCATTTTTTTCAACCAAGAGAGCACACATCTAGGTGTTGCAACATGATTACATAATTAATTCCTCCTGGAAAATTACCATTGAGTCCTGGAAAAATGTTGTAACTAGAAACAGTCTTCCAACATGACCAGAGGAATATGATCATAAAGTCACACTAGACGAGCTAAAGGTTGTTTCAGATAACATTTTAATCAGTAATTAAATCCACAAAAGTCAAAACCACACATGTGGTAAGACGACTGCATATTCTTTGTAGTGTAGGAGGTTAAAAGCAACTAAATTGATTAACTTGGAAATAGAGTTTTGGTTGATCACACAAGGAAATAAATCCATTTCCAAAGAACATGGCTGTTGCAGGCCTGGCTCCCATTTAAATTAGTCAAGAGAATGGCACGGAGATGCCTGAGGTTCCCTTTGAAACCTCCAGCCTTGTTAGGCAAAGATTTCACGACAACACAACACCAAGAGGCACAGCGGTGCTCTACTAATTACCGCTAAGAAGCAACTTCTCGTACAGCCGCACATGGAGGCTTTTCTTCTGGCTGACAGACAACTGTCAGCCAGGCAAGAGCTACTAATTAGTAATTGATAAATATAAGTGCGCTGTCTTCCCGGAGTAGAGTACCACTTGATGATAGTAATTAATTGTTCATTGATTCCCATAGGCTGGCGCGAGGCCGATTCTGGAGCTTGCATGCCTTTCGTGTGAGCAGAATAGAGGTGAACGTGTCTGGCGAGAGCAAGTGGCATAGAGATTCCCCAAAGCAGGAGGGGGAGGCATGGAAGGAGAACCTGTCTGGGAAATGATCACAAATGGATTATAATTAAATCAAATACAGGAAACATCTTTGGTGTTGAGCATCCGGAGGAAGGGAGGGGAGG
This sequence comes from Anolis apletophallus, assembly GCA_030556195.1. Lineage (NCBI taxonomy): Eukaryota > Metazoa > Chordata > Lepidosauria > Squamata > Anolidae > Anolis > Anolis apletophallus. Next base: position 22,813,170 of record JARBWK010000006.1, read on the forward strand.
ACTGAAGGCGCTTGAAGCAGTAAGGAAGAAGAGCATAAGAAGAAGAAGAAAAATAACAGGAAAGGGGTGATAAATGTTGGTTTCTTATAATGATGCTATAAGTTAAGATCAGGTTTGGGTAATGTACATCTCTGCATGCCTAGGTGCACATTTATTGCAGTTTTCAACTTTTGTGTAGAATGGCATTGTGGCACAATTGAGACTAGCAGAAAGTGTACAAAAAAGTGTGTTGGCATCTGGATGCAATGTTCAGAATGCAACTATGCATAATGTACATTCACAATTCGGGTTGCCAGATTGGAAACTGGAGAGGTTTCCTGTATATTTAATAATTGCAGACGTTGCCTGTTGCACAGCCAGGTAACAACATCTAAAACACATCTTTTCAACCCAAGTATTAAAGGTACAGGGCCCTACTCTAGTTTTTAGTGTGCCAACTCTATCCAAAAGCTATTCAAGTGTAATTGCTGTCATATGCAGAATTCATTAAGAAATATTGAGCTTAATATTGATGTTTGCACTGGACAAAATTGCTTATGCATTTCTGTAGGAGAACATATGTATGTGTTCATGATCAACAGGAATCTATGCATATCTTTATTTCTAGATGGAAAATAAGAAGGCTAATAGATATGGTAAAAAAAAGATCCAGAACTAACATGAAATTAGCCACTCTTCTAAATATCTTGAGAAGAAGGCAGCCACAGGTATGGAAGCTGTCAGTTTGCAAGACATCCCAAACTAAATCAAAGCTTAGGCCTTTTGAATATGCAGAAATATCTAAATGTATAGGCTCCAACACTTCCCAGATGAAAACTAGGACATATGTGATTGAGCAACATCAGAGTGTAGTCAAAATGGCAGAAGGCATTGACAGCTGAACCAGGGAGGTTACAGCGGTTGGCTTTTGCTTGAGCCTACTGGGAAGAGTTCCCTTCTCTCTTTTTCCTTCTGTTTATTGAGCATAAACTAATGTTGTACTCTGAACCCAGTTTGTAGTAATAGAAATAATCATGTAGTCCTTCCAATGTTTTTGATTTCATCTCCTAACATTCATCACCCCTGATCTTATGGAGGAACTCGTAATTCTCCTTCCTTAGGATTATAGTGTGTCTTGATCCAGCTCTGATCACAAACCGAAACCATTTGAGGCTTCAGAGGCAACATGCTTGCTGAAATAATTTCCAAATAAGTTGAATACAGGACTCGAAAATAAATACACTTTCCCAAATGTTTTATTGTTTCTACCTCATGGTGAACTTAAACAGTAACAACACTGAATAGTTTGAATAACATGGAAGGAACATCTTTTAAAACCACAGGCCTAGTATATATTTTCAAGGAGACTGCCAATCTCTTTTCCCTTAACAATTACATTTGCTTCCAAAAGGTTCCTGAGGGCACATTCCAGCATGTCCATTAAGCTATTACTGATCATTTTCACTGCATAAACCTAAAATAGAGAACATCTGCTATTGGGAAAAAATCAAAATGCTATGGAAAAATTGAATCAGAATGAAGTAGGGTATATAAAATACCATAAAACAACAAAACGGATCTGGGAAGGGGAGATGTTCACCCTGAAGCAGTTGACAGTTTGTGAGGACGATCATCCAGAAGAACGGGAAATAAGGCAAATTACAAATGTTGCAAAACTGTACATTTTTGTACATTCATACTAGAGATCCTTTTTACATTAACACAAATAAAAAGGGTAAAGGTTTTCCCCTGACATTAAATCCAGTCGTGTCCGACTCTGGGGGTTGGTGTTCATCTTCATTTCTAAGCCAAAGAGCTGGCGTTGTCCGCAGACACTTCCAAGGTCATGTGACTGACATGACTGCATGGAGTGCCATTACCTTTCCGCTGGAGCGGTACCTATTGATCTACTCACATTTCCATGTTTTCAAACTGTTAGTTTGGCAGAAGCTGGGACTAACAGCAGTTCACACCGCTCCCTGGATTTAAACCTGCAACCTTTCGGTGAGCAGCTCAGACTTTAACCCACTGTGCCACCGGGGGCTCCATTATACACAATTATACACATTAACACAATTATAGCACAATGATTCCACTTCAACTATCATGGCTGCATCCCATAGAATCATGGGATTTATAGTTTGGTTGAAGCATAAAAAATCTCCCACTAATTCTCATTGTCTTTTCCTATACTGCAAATCTCAGGATTCTCTAGGATGTAGTGTTGGCATTTACAGTAGAATCATAACATTATAATTATGTGGTATGAAAGAGCCCTAAGACAAAACTGAAAATTGCCTTTCACAGAATGGAGCCATCACAGGGCTTTCAGAGACTAAGGGTTTGTGCCTTGTCCAAAATCATGTAGCTGGTCTTCATAGCTGAGTGAGTATTTGGTCCCTGTGCTCCAGAAACCAACATGTTCAATCATACTGGTTTCTTTTGCATCAATTAATAAAAACAAACACATAATTTCTATCTAAATGTTTTAAATGCATGGAAAAAGGAGTTAAACTATTTCTCATTTTGCCTGAAATAGTTATATCTTTGCTGCTGGGGAAATATATTAGCTACAAGAAACTTGTGATTAGAAGATCAGTGTGATATAATGGTTTTGGTATCCTATCCTATCCAATTTGTCATTGATCCACTCCTTTGGACTTCATGCAAATCTACCATTTGAGAAAATATATGATCCTGTGCTTTTCTTTTCCATTTCTGGCCAAATAGCTTAACCATTGGTTTGTCTGTCCCATCAAATATGAGGTCTGCTCATGGGCCGCTTGTGGTCCCTTGGTATCCAGTTCATTAGTCGACATGTCCATCAGTTGTCTTTTGTCCATGCTATACTGTCAGATTAGATAAATATGCCACTGGATGGAGAGCCAGCATGTTGAACTATGACCCTGGAGACCAGTGTTCGGATCCCTTCTCACTCACAGAAACTCACTGGGCGACCTTGGCCAAGTCACAGATTTTCAGCCAGAGGGGAAGGCAAAGGCAAACCTTCTTTGAACAAATCCTGCCAAGGAAAACCCAGAGACTCATCCTCTGCCAGTTTTGTTGTTTTGTTATCATTCTTGTGCTTTCAAGACTAACTTATAACTTACTTTTTTTGAGCAAGGTGCTAGAGTGGGTGATTGCCTCTCAGCATCAGGGATCCCTAGATGACACTGATTTTCTATACCATTCAGAGTCTGGTTTCAGACCTGGGCATGGTACTGAGATGGCTTTGGTCACCTTGGTGGATGACCTCTGCAGGGAACTGGACCCTGTGTGACCCTGCTGGTTCTCTTGGACATCTCAGCGGCTTTCGATACCATCGATCATGGTATCCTTCTGGGTCAGCTCTCAGGGATGGGCCTTGGGGGCATGGCTCTTCTATGGCTCTGGTCCTTCTTGGGGAGCCATTCCCAGTTGGTGAAGCTGGGGGATACTTGCTCAGACCCCTGGCCTTTGACCTGTGGGATCCTGCAAGGTTCCATTCTGTCCTCCATGCTTTTCAACATCTACATGAAACTGTTGGGAGAGGTCATCTGAAGTTTTGAAATTCGGTGCCATCTCTATGCAGATGACACCCAACTCTATTCTTTTCCACCAAAATCCAAGGAAGTCCCTTGGATACTGGACCAGTGTCTGGCCACTGTGATGGCCTGGATGAGAGAGAACAAGTTCAAGCTTAATCCTGACAAGACAGAGGTCCTCCAGGTCAGTTGCACATCGGATCGGGGTATAGGGTGGCAACCTGTGCTTGATGGGGTCGCACTCCATGGATTCAGCATTGACACTTAATGCTCAGGTGTCAACGGTGGCCGGGAGGGCCTTCACACATCTAAGACCCATGCGCCAGCTTCAACTGTACCTTGTGAAGTCTGATCAGGCCACAGTGGTCCATGCCTTAGTTACCTCTAGACTGGGCTATTGAAATGCACCCTTGAAGACGGCCCAGAAACTTCAACTGGTCCAGCGATAGGCAGCCAAATTACTAATTGGAGCGAATTACAGGAAGTGGTCAACCCCTCTGTTTAAGGAACTCCATTTTCCAGTCCAATTCAAGGTGCAGGTTATCATCTACTAAACCATGAATGGTTTGGGACCCGCCTCGCTTCATGATTGCATTTTCCCCTACGAACCGGTGTGATCCCTTCAATCTTCGGGGAGACCCTCCTCTTGCTTCCCCCGTCACAAGTGCAGCTTGTGGGGACAAGGGAGAGAGCCTTCTCTGTGGTTGCCCCTCAGCTCTGGAACTCGCTCCCCAGTGTCATTCCCCAGCCTGACTCCATAGCTAAGCCAGATAGAAGCCATGTTAAATCCCAGGCACCAGCCAGGTTTGAGAGAGAACCTTTGCAGAGGCCTCTAAGTCAGCCAGCGGTCAAGGCCAGACGCAGCCTTCTTTCTTCCCAGACTGATAAAGAACGCTGGAAGAGCAAAGCCTCACTTCCCCCCTCTCCTCCAGGTGCAGCTGTTAACGAGCTGACATATTTGCCTTCCTCGGGAGGCTTGGGAAAGTCAGGCCCACAAACTGTACCTGGGAAAGAGTTGCGCTGCAGTCAACGCCTCCGAGGCCAAAGCAATGGGGGACCTATTTAAGTTGGGTCCCGTTGGCGCACAGGATCTCGCGCCAACGTTCAGCTTTCATTTCCAAGCTCCACGGAACTCAAGTTCAGGACAAGGCCACAGAGCCTCCACGTCAAGGTACTCAAGCCATCTTTTGCCAAGGAATTATCCCGGATTTTAGCCCACTGTGGGTTTCAAAACTATTGCTTCAGTTATTGGATCTTTGAACTCTTTGAGAACTATTGCTTTGCAATACTTGGATGCTGGAAGCATCAGTGGACTATATTTTATCTCTTTTCTATTTTCCTACTTATTCTAAATAAAGCATTTAATCATGGCTGCTTCGTGGTGGTTTACTGAGGGATCCTCTAGGTCTAGGTTGCAACACCCAGGGAGATTAGGCAAGCACCCTCTCTGGCAGCCTTTAGGAAAAGTCTAAAAACTTGGCTTTTCTGGTGTGCTTTTAAAGAATGAATAATTGATTCCCATGCCAGGTCCTGTCCCAGTGCCAATTTGGTTTTCTTATGCACTTTATCTCATCCATCAGTGGAGACTAGCCACATTGTTTATCCCACTCAAACCAATACAACAAGCTCCTGGCAGTTGTACCATAATAAGTTTGGTGAGCCTTTTAAAAACCACATAGGTCTGTACTGACAATTCCTGGTTGTTAGTTTAAATGTGGCATCACTCACACATTTTAAGAGTATTTTTCATTTTTTCATTGCACTCTGCTACCAGGAAATTTAACAGGATCCAAGACAGCAGGGGAGAAGATTGCAATCCCCCACTTATTTGCCATGCTAGGAAGGCAGACATGGAACTTTTTGCAACAATCCTTTGAATACAGTTTCCAACTAGTTATGCACCAACCCTACAGTGGCAAAATCTGCCACACATTTCCTTTCTCTGTATTGGAGTAAGTCATGTGAAACAGTATCAAAGGCCTTACTCTGTCAATTTCATAAAGTCAATTTATGATGCCTATAAATTTTCTCACCAGCTGGGAGAGGGAAGGAATCTAAAATCAGAATAGATGATGATAAAACTATAGAACAGGGATAAAACGATTGCTTGGTAAGACCTGATGGAATGTGTATCCTATGTAGCTTGTGATCCTTTATGCCTTTCAGATAGATATAGTTGCTGCGTACATCAGGGGGTTGAACTGGATGGCAATAGTGGTCACTTCCAACTCTGATTATAAGATTATGGCCAGTTGGTTTTGTGGAAACATGCAAACACTCTCATGTTTAGGATCAAGGAGTTTTTGGATTGCACACTGAAATATTTTGTTCTAATATTTACTGACAGATTAAACAAATTTCATTCCAAATATAGGGACATTTGTACTTAGATATTATATACCTGTGAGCCAGTATGAATACAAACTGTGCACAATAGCTAGCATAAGTCCAAACACCATGAATTGTCTCACCTATGAATGCAAGGTGTTGCTTATAGTAGCGTTTGGTTTCTAGGCAATTCTCTACTGAAGCATTCTCAGACATTCACATCACATGATAGGCTTTCCCTACCCTGCTGCAGAAATGTCAGCTATAATAGGAAAGAAAAGGATAATAAGAAAGAAAGTTGGCTGAAGCCACCGATATGGACCTCATTCTCCTAGTCTCTTCAGGACGTTCCAGTTCATTAAGTCAGCTTCAATGCGAAGGGCACAACCTCTGCTTCTGCTATTCTGCCACTGTCCCTGGGGTACTTTCCATCAAAAGAATACCTCTGAGAGCACAATGCTCTGTCAGGCCCCAGTGAGAAAATCAACCTCCTTCCAGTTTGGCAGTTCAGTTGTCTTCCCATCCCCATCTCTGCTTCAAAGATTTGGAACTGCAGCCCCAGGTTATTATTGAAAGACTAAACTGGAGAGTGTGCAATATTTATTTGGAAAGATCACAATGGTGAGGATGAGCAAAAATTAGTACACACAATTAGTCTTTCAGGAACACAAACCCCCAGCATCCATAAAAAGCAATTGATCATGTTACTATCTTGCACATCTAATTAATTCCTTCACCATTGTTTTGTCTCAACCAAAATGTTGAAAAGATTTTCTTAAGACCCAAAAACAAACTTTGATTTTTCTTTTGCCATTTTATATAACCTTATCTTCGAAACCGCATCTTCTATGAACCAGCGCTGGTATTGAGATTTGCCGGGGAGGCCCTTCTCTCAGTCCCACCACCAGCTCAAGTATGGTTGCATAATTGCATAAGATTTGCCAAAAATAGTAATAATAAAAAAGGAAGACAGTGATGCAGGGGGTTATTACATGGACTGGGAGGAGTCATCTCTCAGCCATGTGATAGGCCTGAGTTGCATTATTTAATTAGATATAGAAAGCAACTTCTCCGTTGGCACCCCCTTGTCGTGGGGGAGGGGCTTGCGTACCCTAATGAAATTTTGAGCTATGCTGGCGGTGGCATAATAGCCACTGGTAGGGCCTCCCACGCCAGACAGGTCACAACCGAAGGGTCTGACAAAAAGCATTAACAGGCAGGATGGGCTCTCTAGCCTTTTGGCAATCATCCTAAGAGAAGGAAAACTCTAAATTCAAACCCAGGCAGATGGTGCTCGTCTAACCCTGTAAGGTCAACCATCTAGAGAAGGAAACTCGGAGCAAACCTACAACCTGAGGACCTCGCTGCCACCGTCCAAGCTTGCTAGGCCCTGGCAGACGAACCTTTGGTTTAAAGAGTGAGGCCAGTTCTGTGCACGCTGCGCTCCATCAGAAAAATCCATTGCACAGGCTCGAAGGACACATCCAACCTCCGAATCATCAACGCACTTGTAGAAAGCGTGGGATGAGTCCTTCCGGAAAGCCAAGAGAAAGTAAGCAAGCATGTGAGATGGGGTGAGCAGGGAGGTTTCCAGTTCTCATTTAGCATTTTCTGAAATGTGTGTGACAGGGTCTTTGATGGGTCTGCTCTAATTGAGACTACTAAATTATGAATGGATATGAATGAGACATTTTAGAGATAGTAACAACCTGATCACATTCATTTTTATATTGGAAATGTGAGAGTGAACTGGATCCCACAATAATAATAATGACATTGGCAAGGCAGAAGGTAAACAACAACTAGTCCAATCCACATATGTACTCACTCAACCAACCGCATACACAAGATCTAGCAGAGAAAGAAATTCACCCAGTTCTCCTTTGGAAAAATATATACTTTTGCATAGTTATATATGGGGTATTATGGAGTACACAGGGAAGAGATAAATGGCTGCAAATCGAAGTGATATAAGAAGAGAATGTGTATGAAAGAACAAGCAAACAGGAAGTCAACTAGCGATTAGTGCAGGCATGTAAAAGTTGGGCACTCTAGCATTTATACCCATTCCTCAAGTAATACTCAAGTAATCTGATGGAAACAGAAACAAAGGGGAATTCAGGAAGTAACTGAAGGAGAAAAGCAAGGCAGTTCCCCCTTTCCCCTTCAAGGCTATGCTTCAAGACATTGAGAGCCTGGAGCAATTTCTCCGATTGAGCCATTCATAATCCAGCTGTGGATCCTTCCCCTGGACAAGTTGCACCCTTTCAGCCTCAAGCCGCTCACAAGGAAGAACACAGGAGTAAATCACCTCCATATAGAGGTTTTTCCCCATATAATTTTTATTGCAAATATATGAGGAATGGGGAAGGGGACAAGAGTGGATTTAGAACATGAGCAATTTTTCACATCTTAGGTCTTTGTCTTCTTCCATTCTTCCTAATATAAAAAAGGTTTCTATGATGTCAAAAAAAGAGAGAGAGAAAGAACATTTTTTTTCTAATCTAAAACAGAAGGATAGAAAAGCGGGTGTACAGTGTTTTGGAAAAAAGGAGATAGAAAAGTTGAGAAACGGAAAATAGAAAGGCCTAATGAATGCTTCCTATCCTGTCTCGGCTGTCTTCTTTATAATCAAAACATCTTTAAAAATTGTCATAAAACTTCTCATCTCTAGTAGATTAACATTCCAAGATCCCTTATTTTTGTCACTAACTTCACTAATTTTACTTTTCTTGTTATTCCTACATCCTTGTACTATTAATTTTTTCTTAATGTTACAGAAAACCCGATATTTTCATTTTCTCTTCTTTAAATAGTCATTAAAGGGCTGCCATTCTTTTTCAGATTTGGCATATACAGCATCCTGAACTTAACCAATGAAGTTCTTAATGGATATCGATATAAACAATGATTTTTTTTATTTATCGTATCAGGAGCAAGCCAAAAAGTTGTATTGTATTTTTTTAAAAACACACACACAAAGTTTGAAAACTTGGCATTCTATTAAATGTCCTTTGACCAGTAGCTGGGCACTTGGAGTGCCTCTGGTGTTGCTTTAAGAGATAGGAAAATGGGTTTTATATATTTGTGGAATGTCCAGGGTAGGAGAAAAAACTCTTGTCTGTTGGAGGTAGGTGTGAATATTTCAATTGGCCACCTTGATTACCATTTAATAACCTAGCAGTTTTGAGGTGTGGCTTCTTCCTGTTGGGGATTGGTTGATTATCTGGCCCTGATTGTTTCCTTCCTTGAATTCTCCTGTTTTTGGGAATTCCCTAACAAAGGACTCCCCCAGGCAGTAAGAAGCCTCACCTTGAAACTACTAGGCCATTCAATGCTAATCAAGGTGGCCAATTGAAATGTTCAGACCTACCTCAAACAGACAAGAGTTCTTTCTCCCACCCTGGACATTCCACACATATATAAACCCAATTTTCCTAGTTTCCAACAGACCTCACAACCTCACAACGTCAGGAGAGAATGCTTCTGGAACATAGCCATACAGCTCAAAAACATTATTATTAGCTGCCCAGGCTGACAGCTGTCAGTAGCTACTGATTCCCTTGGTATCCTGAATCTCTGCCCTCTGGCAGTGTCACAACCTCCCTCTGGAAGTTCCATAACCCAATGACCCTCTGGGTGAAAATATTTCCCTTTGTTTGTCCTAACTTTCCTACCTTGAGCAGGGAGTGCCAATTGAAAGTCCTAGTGTTGTGTGACAGAGAAAATATTTTTTTCTTTATTCACCTCCCACCCTGCATGATTTTATACACGATCAAGTATTAAACGCCGTCTTCCTAGGCTCCAAAAGACCAAGGCACAACCTCACAAGCTGTCATCCCTTGGAGAGAATGCTTCTGGAACATAGCCATACAGCTCAAAAACATTATTATTATTATTATTTTCCTATTGCCAAGGGCAGGGAAACTGGGCAAATTATACTGTTTCCCCAGGGTTGCAGGGAAACACAACAGCCTCACAACTGGAAACAGCATGCTCTCTGCTGAACCTGGGTTACCTTCCATCATCCAGTGATGCAACTACTTCACTATACTGCCATCCTAGGAGGCCAATGAGTGAGTGTTTGTGGCATCTGGGGGTATAGAGTTAGACTCAATGGCTCAATGGTCCCTTCCAAAGTCTGTTGTTCTAAAGCTGTGTGGTTTGGACATTCTCCAGGGAGCAGAGCCTTATGGTTTTAAGTCAAACACGGTGCCATTAATTCACTCACTCCCGCTGTAACTTTTGCTTTAAATTTCCTAAAGAATGTTAGAGAACTGGAGGGAGGGGGAGTCTTACACAGATATATACAACCCACAATATCATCCTAGTGTCACTACAGTTTTTCATCAAGATATGCTCGGGGCAATATTGTATTTCACCAGATCAGCTGGAACAGGGTGGGGGATGGAGACAGAGTACCAATTTCATTTCTTTGTCATAGAAAATGAACATATTTCTTTCTTCCAGACTCTGCCTTCCCCATAAACACCTCCCCTTCCGTCTCTGCTCACCCATGTTGCTTTTTATCTTCCTAATACCAAAGGAAAATATGTTTGTGTGATTAAATTAGAGTTAATGGACATCCCCAAATATTTTTTAAAGTCTTTTAAAAATTGTGCATGCTTTCCCATAGCATAATCTCTGCACAAGTAATTAAGTTAGGGAAGATATAACAAACTCAGATGAAAGCGGTCTTGTGGTACCACAGGAGGCAGACTGTAGCTGAACTGCATTGTCATGGAAGTCACGGAAAAAGAGGTCTTAAACCATCTTCTATGATTGCTGTAGTTTCAGCAATCCTTGTGTCATTTTCTCCCTGCTTGGCAGCTGAAGAGGTTATAGGCAGGTGCAATAGCTGGAAAGACTGGGGAGGCGCAAAGAATGTGAACCATCTTTTAGCAGACAGGCTGTTTGATGGTTGCGTTCCCTCCAGCTGCTTAAATATTTGGAAACTCATCTTCTTACACTTTGAAGAAAGTATAAAGGGAAATACATCCTTACCTTCGTTTATATGAAGCAGAGTACAGAAACCTACTTTTGTGATTGTGTTTTTAAGATTGTACTTCCGATTGCTAAATATGGATTGTGCTATGCAGCACTTGATTACACAAGTGAATGCACAAGCAATGCACAATGCAATGTGCATCTAGATGTGCAAAACAGCGACATGTGCAATCCAATTGAAACTAATGTGAATGTTCTACACTGAAAACCAATGCTTCCTCTGGGGAATGTACACATGTGTAACACAAGAACAGGAAGACATCCATAAGTGAATAGTGAAAAGATGATACTGTAGAACTAAGATAAACCAGTAGTTTAGTGGTTTAGGGCAATTCTACACAGGCACTAGAGTGTTCCCTCACTTATTGTTGGGGTTAGGTTCCAGGGCCTCCCGCAATAAGTGAAAAACCGTGATGTAGGGTTGCTCTATTTACTTTAATATTTATACATTATTTTAGTAGTTATACACTATTTTAAGTCTTTATAAACTTTATAAAGTGAAGGAAAAAAAGGAAAGGCCCTTCAAGGCTGGGGGGAGGGAGGAATGAGGAGGGAAAGCACCTTGGAGAATGGTGGCGGCGGCAAAACCACACAAAACAGCAAAAATACCATGATATATATTTTAAATTAATATTTTTTGAAAACCGCGAAACAGCGAGTCTGAAATAAGCGAACCACGAAGTAGTGAGGGAACACTGTATAATGCAATTAGAAGCAGGCTCAAGAGCGTGTCCACAAGGCGTACTCTCCCAATGCGTGTTTCATGCTTTAAAAAAAAACTCCTCACAAAGTCCAGAAAGAACCAGACAATGCACTTTTTGTGTATGTGTGTATCAGGAGTGACTTGAGAAACTGCAAATCACTTCTGGTGTGAGATAATTGGTTGTCTGCAAGGGCGTTGTCCAGGGGATGCCCAGGTGTTTTGATGTTTTATCATCCTTTTTTTTAATGAATATTTTTATTGATTTTTTTTTACATACAGAATAAAAACCACATCCAAACAACAAAACATACCTAAACAGTGCACTGTGAACGTGCCCCGTCCACCCTCACAATCATCCACACCCCTCCACCCCTTCTGAGGGTTTCGTTGCCGTTCTTCTTTCCCTTCAAGCCTTCAAGCCTTTGGACAGTTTACGTTACATATTAAACAGTAGATCCAACTTATTCCTCAGATCTTGATCTCGGTTTTCCAAACAATATATTGTCTTACCCGGTCCCATCGCCCCAACAGTTCCTGCAATTTATTCTCCTCCATCTCATTAACCCTAATCTCCATAATTTCAAATTGAATGTGTTCTACCAGGTATCGCAGCCAATTCTTAATTGTCCATTTGGAGGGGTCCTTCCAACCCAGAACTATAACAGACTGTGTGCTTTCAATCATGGCCTCCTTGATTCCTCCATATTCGCCCAAGTCACTTTTCTCACCAATATCGCAATCTCCTTTGTAATTACCCAATTTATGTTCAGTGCCTTATTAATTTCCCCTTGTACCTCTTTCCAAAATCTCTGCACTACTGCACATTCCCAAATCAGGTGCATGTATACCCCTTTCACTTGGCACCCGTGCCAACATTGACTGCTCACGTTTTGAGAGAAGTATGTCAATTGGGCCGGAGTCCGATACCACTTATGCAGGAGTTTCATTCTCATTTCCCTCACTCTTGTGTTTTTAATTTTTGCGATATTTCTCATTATAATTTCCATCTCTAATTCTGATACTTTTACTTCCCTCTCCCACAATTTGTTAATTCTTGTACCGGGCTTTCTCCTGACACTACTAACAGCTTATATCTTTCCCACCTGAGTCCTTTTCCCTTCCTTCCATTCCCTTACCAGCCTCTCAAAAGCAGTGTCTCTTTTGCATTGCCTCTCTAACCTCCCTCTGCATAAGAAATTCACATATTTCCCAGATTTGCAGCCACCGCCTTTGTCCCAACCAGTTCTCTAACTTATCTCTCCTAATTCTACCCCCTTCATCCACCAATTGCTCCAATCTTGTGACCCCCTTTCTCTCAATTCTTATTACTCTGCTTAGATTTTCCTCCTTTTAGGGTTCATTACCTGTAGCGAGGCTACCTTCGAGACTCCCGGTGCCATCCTCCCTTGCCACCTTCTCCACACGTCCAAAGTGGCTCTCATAGGCCCTGTCAGTTTATCCACCTCACCTTTTCCCCATCTCCTGAATATCAGTTCCTCCGATCCAATTGCATTCACTTCTCTCTCCAGTTTCACCCATTTTTTATCTTCCACCTGTAGCTCTATCAGCCTTTCTATCTGAAACGCATCTCTATATAGCTCTAAGCTTGGAATTCCCCAACCTCCTTCCTTCTCACTCGCTATCAACCATTTTTTTCCTTATCCGTGGTTTCTTGTCTCCTTCCACCCACTGGTTCACTTTTCTGTCCCATTCTTTTTATCTTAACTCCTGAAAGAGCTCCTGGCAAAGCCTGGGCTAAATACAGGAATTTAGGGAATATCATCATTTTACCCGCTCTTATTTTTGCCATTCTCCTCAGACTTTTGTGTTTCCAACTTTTAATTTGTTTCAGGACTTTTTTCAGATCTGTCCATAGTTTACATCTACTATTTTCTCCTCATTCTATAAATCCACACTCCTAGATATTTCATTCTCTTTATTCCTAATTTTAACCCTGTCTCTTTCTCTTACCTCAATCTGTTCCTTTGGGCCTGTGTTTATGAACATTATCTCCGACTTTTCCATATTCACCCTAAGCCCTGACTGTCTCTCGAACTCTCTCAACGTTCCCTTCATTGCTTTTACCATCTCCAAGGGGGACTGGGTTAATATAATTGCATCGTCCGCAAATAAATTTAGTTTCGTCTCTATCCCCCCTATCTTATATCCTTTCCACGTTGTATCTTGTCTTATCTTATTCGCTAATGTTTCTATTGCCAATACAAATAACATTGGAGATAGTGGACAACCTTGTTTAGTTCGCTCAATATCCTGATCTTTTCCGTCCTATTTCCATTAACTCTTATATACGCCTCACTCCCTATATATAAACTCCTAATCACCTCACAAAAGCTATTCCCCAGATTTAGTTCTTTACACACCTCATACAAATAGACATGATTCACCTTGTCAAATGCCTTATACACATCCAATTTTAATATTCCTAGCTTCCTCTTGGCTGCGATAGCATGGTGTAGCACATTCATTACATTCCTAATTGGTTCACTTATCCGTCTTTTTTTAACAAACCCATATTGATCCCCCCCCAATAATTTTAGGTAGTATTTTCTCCAACCTGTTTGCCAATACCTTTGCAAATATTTTATAGTCTTGATTCGCTAGACTTATGGGGCGATAGGACTCCGGCCAGGTCTCGTCTCGACCAGCCTTTTGAATTGTCACAATCTCCGATATCTTCCAAGACTGTGGGATAACCTGGTTTAACACTTCATTAAAAAGTTCCGTCAAATATGGTAACAATTCATGCATATATGTTTTATAAAATTCACCCGAATACTCATCGGGGCCCGCGGCCTTGACTTTTTTAACCCCCTTAATAACCTTTTTCCACCTCCTCTTGACTAATTTCTGCATTTAAGTAAATTTTGTCCTCTTCACTTGCTTTCTGTCCCACTTCTATTGGTATCCTACTAACCTCCTTGTTTGTACAATTTTTCATAAAAGTCTTTCATAATCTTCTCTATCTCTCCTTGCCCTCCTGTATCACTCCATTGGTGCCCTTTAATGCTCGTATGTACGACTCTCTCCTTTTCCTTTTTCAGATATCTTGCCAATTGTTTAACTGACTTTGTTCCCCAAGAGCTGATTTTTGCCTCATTGCCACATTCTCATCTTATTCCAATGCATTTCATCAAATTGTACCAATTCTTTTCTTTTCTGTTTTAGCAGCCTATGCCACTCCCTTCCTTTGATTTGCTTCAATTGATCCTGTATCATTTCAATCTCCTTAATCTTATTTTCCTTCCTCTTCTCCATCTCCTATTCATCTCTCTACCTCAAGACTTATAAGCTGACCTCTTATGACTGCTTTACAGCAGTCCCAAACCACTGCTTTAGACATTTCCTTGAGTTATTCAGTCTAAAATACTCTTTTATTTCATTTTGTATCCTGCTTTTATCCTGTTCCATGGTCCCGATCGCTCATATTATATTTCCAGACCCTTGGGTTCCTCCATTTACGTCATTCTTATTGTCACTACTAAGGGGCATGATCAGATAACCACATAGCCTTCACCTCTGCTTTCTTCACATGGGCCTTTCCTGTCCTATCCATTAATACATAGTCAATACAGCTGAATACATTGTGCCTGCTGAGTAATAAGTACTTCTATTCCCAATCCCACTATGCAGATCTACCATGTCGAGTTTACTTAAATGCAGAGACCTTCTATTGTTACCTCCTACTGATGACATTTGCATATTGAAATCTCCCGCCAAGAATGTCGTCCCTCTTTAAAATTATCCAATTTCCTTTTCATGTTCATAATGAATTGTTTCTGCCCCACATTTTGGCGCATAAATAGCTGCCACTGTCACCTTCTGTCGATTTATTGTACCTTTAATAAAAACCCATCTGCCTTGTCTGTCCTTCTGCCACTCCACATTCTCCCACGGAACCCTTTCATGAATCAAAATTGCAGTCCCCCTCGCCTGCGGCCCGTCCCCTGATTCATACACCCATTTCTACTTCTTGTCATTTATTAATTGTCCCGGTCCTTCCTTTATGAGTTTCTGACAAAACCAATATATCAACCTTATTATCCTTTGCCAATTTGCATACCCGGTACCTCTTAAAATTCGAGTTCAAGCCATTCGGATTTAAAGCTAATATTGTTAGATCACTCATTTCCCTTTATCCTTCCATTCTCCTGAACTGTCCTATCATGCTTGCTTTCCTCCTTTCTCTCAGCCCCTTCCACCCTCAAACACCCGTGCCTCTCTCTCGTGGCCCCACCTGAGTCAAGTGGGGTGACCAGCTCCTCGCTTGCCCTTGAGTAGAGGCCCTCGTTCTGTGAGTACGTTCCCACCTCCTAGCTCCCCTTACTCTTATTCAGGTTTCCCCCTAAACCCCCCTCCCTTCCCCCTCTTTCTCCCCTTTCGGCTGAATCCCTACTTAACCTACCTCTAGCCCATAATAGCCATAAACATAAACATAAACATAAACCATCCCCAAACCCAATGTTCAATCTCATCTCCCAACTTCTCCCAACTTCTTTCTTCCTCTCCTTTCCTTTATTTCCGTTTAGCCTGACGCAGCAACATCCTCTTCCGTTCCCTTCTTAATGTCTCCAATTCTTCAGTGAGCTGTCTCATTCGGTCATCCCTTTCAATTAAAACTGCCATCTGCTCGTCATCCGGCGTTGCTCTTCCACTGGATCCCTCTCCGCTCTGTCCACTCAAACCACTAGAGGGCCTCGTTTGCTGCTCTCTGCCGCCAGCTGCACCTTCTTCTGCTGCTGCTCCTCCTTCTTTCCCTCTTTGCTGCTGAGACATTGAGATTTTCAGGCGGCTTAGCAGCGCCACCCCTCCTCATACGTTCTTGCCCGCCATGTCTCCGTCCCTTGAATACAAGGATAGCTGTTGGGAAAGCCCATGTGAATTTAACCCCATGCTGGTAGAGACATGTTGTAATTGGGCGAAGTCCTGCCCTCTCACTCAGAGTTTGCTGAGAAAGATCACGGAGACAGATGACTTGATTACCCTCCTGATTAAGATCAGAGATGCTTCTCAAGTGGCGATAAATCCTTTCCGCCAGGCTTTCACTTTTAAAAGCAATCACAATGTCTCTCTGCCTCTGTCGTTGATTCCTCCGGCCGAGGGCCCAGTGTGCTCTTTCAATATCCTCAACTTGATTTCAGCATTGTTCCTCACGAGCCACTGTTGTATTGCTCCACCAGCCTCCCTCCTTTTGCAAAGTCCTGTTTAAAATTTCTCAAGCGGATGTTTTGCCTCCTCTGCCGATCCTCCAGGTTAGTGAGTCTCTGATTCTGCCTTCTTATCGTCTCCTCCAATCCTTTAATTTGATCTTGGGTCTCCTTCTCATTTTTTTCCACTTTTACTCCCAACTCCCAGCAGTCACCTTCAAATCGGAAACGTCCCTGACCACATCTCCCATCACCTTCTCCACTTCTCCCAGTTTCCGCTCCACCGCTCCGATTTCTCCTCCAAGAGATTGAGCATTCTATCCATTTTGGCATCCAGCCCCTCGGCCGATCCCAAGCTGGTTTCCGTGGCCATTTTGGGTTTCTCTTTCCTCCCACAAGGCTATAAAGTTTAATCCAGCCGCATCCACTTCCCCCTTCTCTCCTGGGCCTCACTTTTAACTCCGTCCTACCTCCTGTACTTTCTTCATCCACTGGCCCAGTTTCTGAGGGTGGGGGGTTGGTTTAGCCGGCTCACCAGTCTTTTTTCTTCCCTCTCATATGGGAGCCACCCGTGGAGCGTCTAAAAGGTTTACTGACGCATGCGCACTCCGATGAGAAACTGCAAATCACTTCTGGTGTGAGATAATTGGTTGTCTGCAAGGGCGTTGTCCAGGGGATGCCCAGGTGTTTTGATGTTTTATCATCCTTATGGCTTCTCTCATGTCCCCGCATGGGGAACTGGAACTGATAGAGGGAGCTCATCCATGCTCTCCCCAGATTCGAACCTACAACCTGTCAGTCTTCAGTCCTGCCAGCACAAGGGTTTAACCCATTGTGCCACCAGGGCTCCTGCAGCTGATCAGCAGCTGATCAGAGTATATCGTATGAAGGGCTCAAAACCAGGGTGAACCTGTATAGATGTGGAGATATGCATCAGTGCATCTCAGGGGACTGGTTAAGATAAAACCCTGCATTGTCTAGGCCAGGGGTTGCCTGGCTGTGGAAACTGCAGTTCCTTACTTCAGTTCTGAATTACAGTCAGTGGTTACTGTGGCCACCATCTCAGCCTCAAACTATTTTTGGGGTATTTCTGAAGGTGCAGAACAGCTAATCTGGTTTGTTTAAACCACATCCAAACTGAATTATACAACCAGACTGCCACCATACCAGTCTGAGAACACCCAATCTCATCATTAGTTAATCAAGTTCATTCCTAGTTAATACTTGGATGGGAGACCGCCAAGTAAGTCCAGATATCTCCTGGTATTGTTAGGAAAAAGTATTGCTGAAACCTTAGACAGTTGCTGCTGGTTCAGTTGACAATCTTGTTGATGGGAAGCTTCCCACCAGAGTGAAAATCATGTATCACATAGATGGCAAGCTATTTAAGCTCAGCAGACAGAAAGCCAAAACCAAGGGCACAACAACATCTGTTATAGAACTCTAGTATGCTGATGATAACATAGTCTGTGCATATTCAGAAGAAGACCTACAATCCACTCTAAACACCTTCACAGAAGCATATGAGAAGCTCAGCCTGTCATTGAACATTGAGAAAACCAAAGTGATCTCCCAGCAGGCACCAGCCAATCCTTCTCCAATGCCAGAGAGGAATCCTGGAACAATTCCATCAGTGTTGCCTCTGAAAAATCCTGAAAATCTCTTGGGAAGACAGGCAGACAAATGTCAGCATGCTGGAAGAAGCAAAGACCACCAGCACTGAAGTGATGCTCCTACTCCATCAACTCCACTGGACTGGCTATGTTGTCCGAATACAACAATCAGGACGCGGGGTCCTATTGAATAAACAATTAGTAAGTTCACTATAAATCTCTTCCCAAGTGGGGTTACCGTAAGCAGGCAATGAAAGTCCATATAGTTCAATATAATCCAAACGTCTGTATTCAATGCAAATCCCAAATTATAGAGTTCAATGTTCATTCAATGGGTACTACAGCATAAATGTTCAAAATGAAATGCAGATCGAAAACATTCTCCGGAATATTGTGTGACCACAGTCCCAAATCAAATATCTTCCGTATAATCCGGTATGGTAGGAGATGGCAACACTATTTAACATCCCTGGGGTATACTCAACCCGACGAGCAATAGTTAAACAAGAATTCCATGACTCGTTTCGACCGTGTTCCAGTCTTTTTCAAGGCCCGGTATAGTCCCCTTCATAGATCCCCAAACGATACAAATCATTCTGTAATATAATAACAATGTATCAGCTAACATGCAAAGGACAATCGGTTCCTTAGGCTACTCAAAATACATACACATAACAGGTGCATAGTGTTCATACAATATAGCAAGCAAAGTAAAATACATTTTAAACAAATCATACATATTTCATAGCAACGGAAGTCAGCCATACCTTCCATGCATAGGTTAATCCTGAATCATGGGGACGCGGCATAAAGCAACCAGGTAAACCATAATGCTCTAATTTATACAGTAGGAGAGAACCCGTAGGTGCTCCTCATCCCCTAATCAAGACATGTTGAATCCCCTAAGTTAATGTAATAATTCTGAAATACTTAGCCTTTGGTTGAGGCCCAAAGGCAACGCCGTGCGTAGGGAGAGTATTGTCACAATGCACAGACTTGGCAGGCCCCTTAATCACACACACAGAGACGTACTGAAGGCTAACTACTTTATTGAGTCTAAAAACAGTTCCAAAGAATATAGTCCAATAATAAGAGATATAATCCAAAAGGCTTGAAGTAAGAATGTCCAAAGTAACGAAGTAACAGGTAAAAGCTTGACGAGGCTCCGCAGCCAATGCAGATCAGGAAACAAAGCAAGGCTCCGCAAATCAATGCGAATCAGGAACACAGGCAAGGCTCCGAAATCAATGCGGATCAGGAAACAAGGCAAGGCAAAGCAAGGCAAGGCATGATGACCACCGGCTATCTTGTGGCCCCACTCCGCTCACGCCTATTCAGGTAAGACGTGGCCGGAGAACTGAGGATTCGCCCCACGGATCCTATACTTAATCCTTCGGCGAGGTCCTCGACGCCTAGGCTTCTTCGTCCAATCTCTGCTGACGGACCTCGGTCGGTCTAGGCTCGGACCAATCCCTCCTACTAGCCTCAATGCTCCGCCGCCTATCAAAAGTTCGACCTTGTCTTTCGGCAGCTGTGTTGCTATCTCTCTGAGAGCTTTCCTCCCTAGCCATTTCCCATGCGCTTTGTTCCATATCTTCCTCAAGGGCTCCTGGGAAGATCTCCCCTCCCGGGTGTTCATAACTCCCTGCATCACTATCAGATTGCACCTGGTGATCTGAATCATCCCTTTGACCAAAAACACATTTCTTCCCAGGCCAAGCTCTCTGTGGGTGAAAGAGGCTCTTACGGGGAAAGCTGCCCTTCGCCCCAGTCATCTAGCTCATCCTCAGAATCCAGTTCTAGCACGGCTGGTTCTAATGCTAATGGGACCCCAGGCCTGTCCCTGCCCTCCAGGCACAAACGAGAACTGCTGTGCTACACTATCCCCCCTCAGGGGCTCCCTCCTAGGCCGCCCTGAGGGCTTGGGTTTGTCAGGGTACATGCGATGAAACCGAGCGACAAGGTCCGGGGCATGGGACGTCACGAGCCCGCGTCCAAGAACGCTCTGCCGGTCCAAAGCCTTTCCAATCAATGAGATACTCCAGCTTCCGGTAGTGGATACGCGCATCCAGGATGTCCTGCACCTCCAACTCCTCCGCCGCCACGCATCACAGGGGGAGGGGCGGCGCGTCACATCAGGCCGCACCCCTTCGCCGGGCGGAGCAAAGAACGGTGAAACACAGGGTGGATCTTGATGTCCGCTGGGAGTTGCAGTTTGAAAGAAACAGGCCCCACCTTCTCCAAAACAGTGTAAGGCCCCAAAAATCGAGCATCCAACTTGCGGCTAGGCCTCTGTGTGGGCAGATTCTTGGTAGACAGCCAAACTTTATCCCCCCACCAGGATCGCAGGGGCCCTTGGCGCCGCCGGTCAGCCATCCGCTTGTAATCCGCTTTAGCATGGTCCA